>JAMZAV010004778.1:0-58395 GCA_024449915.1 Sweltsa coloradensis | reverse complement strand
TCTCAGTCACTGGCTTCAGGCCAAGCCTCTCGCTGTGTTGTTTTGTTTATGTTATGAATGAGATAAGATAAACTAGACCAGATACTCGTTCTGTTTTATTCACACCACTCCCAAGCAATGCCAGCTGTGTTAGTGTCTGACGTGATTGTGCGACCTTGCACATGGAAAGTCAACACTACAATAGCATTGCTTTAAAATAAAATGGTTTATTTATTTACATGCTTGTTTGCATACATGTTCATTGCCTGTTTTGCAATGAGTTATTTCATTCCTAAAGGATTTTTGTAGCACACTTGTAAGAATGTGTGGGTGGCCCAGCGTCTACGCTACCGCTCTGACGGAGGGCTAGGAGGGAGGGGGTCTGATTTCGAGCTCGCAGACTTTGTACTGTCGGCGCCTCAAAAACGTGATAAACAAACACACAGGTGGCACGGGACCATGAATTGTATGCGTCGTAAGCGTGAAAGCGTGCTATCAGTAAGCGTCGTAACGAATTAGAAATTACATTGTTAGTATGGAACTTGATTGGGGCCACTCAAATTTGGGCGGGGAAACCGTGAAAACGTCGTAATGAAGAGCGTCGTAAAGAAGTTTGACTGCATTCTTAATTATGTTTTAACTTCATCTGACGTTATTGGAGAGAAATATGAGAATCCACCGACAACCCTAAATCCCGTGCAACATCCTCCTGATAATAAGTGTAATAGGCACCGTGCGTTCATACAACTAGCGCCATGAGTGGTCAAATCTGGCATTAATTGTGTGAAGATTTGGCAATCACCCATCCTTTTCCATGTTATTTGTACATTGTTAAATTGCCGTTAACAATCGTACTAGTTGCTATGGATATTGAAAATCATATATAAACATCAATAACTTTGTTCTGTATCGTCGGCTGTACTAATCTAGTAGCAAAAACAGGACATTACGTCACATTTTATGTCCTGTTTTTGCTACTAGATTAGTACAGGACATTACGTCACATTTTATCCCCGTCTGGGCCCGGGGTAGAATTGGCCCAGAGCATGGCTCGGCTAATCGTAAAAGGCGAATCAAGAGAAAAAGTCCACCTCGCAAACAACAGTTAGTAAGAGGGTAGTACTCCCCTAAACTAGAGGCGAGCTCTGGCAATCGTCGTCGGGGACCTTGCCCCCTTCCCTTGACGACCCCCCGACGACGATGACAATGACACCACGAACGATGACAAAGACGATGACGACCGCGACGTGAGAAACCCCCCTTCCTCCCCTTACCCGTGGCTGGTTCTGACCAGCATGGGCTCCTCCTCCCCACCCCCCTTAGGCTAGAGTGGTGCATTATGACCTAACGGTTGACGCGTCCTTAACCCTTTTCGGTCAAATTTTTTCCCTAAGTGTCTCTTCCTCAGGTCAGATATAATTCAATGAAAAAAGTGGGAAAATGACATTTTTGCTATTAAGGTATGTCTGCAGGTATTGTACCTAGTGACACCCCCAATTTTTTTATTTTGAGTATACACATCTTTTGTACATGATTTTCATGATATATTTACAGTTTATTTTAATTTATTTGTTTCATTTTGTCATAAATATAATAAATTTTTTCCGATAAAATAAGAAAAAAATACAATTGCTTCAAAATTACTCCCTTTTTTTATGTTTTGTATTATGTTTTGTTTTATATTGTAGAGACCTACTACATATCCTTACTATTAGGGCAAATTTTATAATTGGATGAGCGAAGCGAAGACTTCAATTTCACTGACCCCCCAAAAAATTTAGCTCTAATGTTTTTTTGTTTTTTTGTTTTTTTTTGTTTGTATTTTTGTCTGTTTGTTAGCAGGATTCCGGGCAAACGACACAAGCGATCTTGATGAAAATTTGAGGGGACCTTCGAAATCTCTGAAATTAGAGGTGTATTGTTTTTCGGTACAATCGAAGAAATATTTCTCATGAATATTGTACTTTTACGATTTTTTTCCCCCAATTTTTAGTGCGATATTTTCGTGCCATTTGGGCCGATTATGACCAAATGGGTGGGGCTACAACGTTCATATTATACATGGACATTAAGGTTATGGTGATGTAGTACCTTTTGAAAGAAAAAGTTGGAAAAGTTAGCCAGAATCCATAGAAATAAAGATTTTAATGTAAGTTTTTTTACGGTAAATAATAACATTTGACAAGTAGGCCTAGGGCCTAACAATACGCGTTTCCAAGCAAAGGGGTTGCTACCTGGTGGCGAAAAATGCAACTGTCCGATCAGTGATAGTTGGAGGAGCGAGCTATGTGCTTACTTGAAGAACGCAGGTCATTCCGTGTTTGTCACTTATAAATATGTACAATCGCAGGTACATCGTCGTTGCTTTCCAAAAATGATTTTAATTGATGTTTATCAAAAGCATGGGGGTGCACCAAAATGATAAAATCGCCTCCAATATGCGGAATTCAAGACCATGTTTACCAGAATAATATTACTTTATTCAGATCTGCGCCCCATGCACCCATGAGACACCGAGGATGGCATTTGTATCCATATTACAATTTTCTAATTATAATATCATAAAAAATCATTGGTATTTATAGGCTCTATACTAAATATAGGCTAACAGGGTACGATAAATACTGATTCAAATTCAAACCGTCAAGAATGTTCATAACTCATAGTAAACACACACATACAGTATCGCTCGCTTCTTATGGCACTTTTAATTGAGATATACTTCTTTAGTTTTATTATGATAATTTAATATAATAATGTCATACTCATAATAACAATAACAAAACAATAACAAAAATAATATTAATTGTATTAGGGCTTATGCACAAGTCCCAACTCCTTTTCTACCTTATATAATTAATGTAGGCCTACATATACCATTTCCCGTCATTGTTCATTTAATACATAATATTTATAAAAAAAAAAAAACTTAAAAAAAGCTCATCCATCAATGCGGCGGGACTTTAGCGTTTTCCTAGTTTTATACCATTGTAGGCCCCTAAAAGAAAAAGTAACATGTTTTACATGTAGGACTATTTGCAACTTTTGGTAGGCCTACCTACCTAAAGTGTCACTTCAAATTTTTATTTTGGGTTAGGCAAAGGACTACATTTATTCTTCTACCTGGGCCCTAGATATTTACAATAATTGTTTTGTTTTTATATATTTTTTGCAAAAAAAAAAAAAAACTAAGAAAAAATTATTTTTCAATAAATATTTTATTTCAAACATTATTTTAGGGACTACATTTTTATTTGGTACAATAATTGGCTTTTTATTATAACATAATTGTGTCACTCATGTATGCCTGGACCCTCATTCTATAACGTACAGTGACAACTTGTCACGTGAAATGAAGTGAGAACTCCAGTTTAGTATTCTGTAATGCCATTTTGAAAGTTGTCATTTGATTTCACGTGAGAAGTTGTCACTGACAAAAATGTTTGTGAGAACTTATCACTAGGAAAACGCTTAAGTCCCGCCGCGTTGTTGGATGAGCGTATATGGTACATTGAGATGCCATGTGTTACGCGGATTTTCTGTTGTTCTGTGAAAAAATCATTACTTAGTCGAAGATTTTTTTTAATTAAATTAAATTAAATAAAAAAATTAACTTAATTTTTATAATTAAATTAAATAAAATTAAAAATTAACTTAATTGTTTTAATTAATCGTAATTTTTTTTAAAGAAAAAAATCGTAAAATTGCAATTTGCATAAGAAATAATTATTCGATTACGCTCAAATTTCACACGAATATCTTAATTCATAAAATTAAGGTTCTGTGAAAAAATCATTACAATCGGATAAAGCATGTAGGTGTTATAAGTCGAAGAAATTTTTTAAAAATCGAAAAAAAATCGTAAAATTGCGTTTTTTATGAGAAAAAATTTCCCGATTGCGCTCAAAAACGTGGCAGTTCTAAGTTCAGAGATTTCGAAGGTCTCCATCAAATTTCATCGCAATCGGAGTATCGGTTTAGCCGGAATCGTGTTAACAAACACACAAAAATACAGAAAGAAAGAAAGAAAGAAGAAGAAAAAAAAAAAAACATTCCGGATTTTTTTCTCCAGTGTAGTGAAATAATCCTGTCAAATAAGATCGTATATTGACGCTTGGAGGAAAAAATTGCGATGTCGCTGAATTTTTGCAGAGACCTTCCTTATATAATACTAATCAACATACTAAAACTCCCCTACAATTGGACTGGAGCTTGGGCCGCCATATTGGAAAATGGCGGCCAAAAGGTGTTTGTTATCGAATATCTCCAAATTGGTTTGAGATAGACAAATATCTCAATGGCAAAAATATTCCCCATTTAATTCCCTACAAAACAGGTATCTTCTATAGTTTTGGTAGGGGCAACGGTTACGTCACAAATTCGTGGTTTAAATGTTGCTCATTGGAGTACCAGCTTATTTCCAAATTTTCACGCCCAGCATCAAACAATGCCCGGTAAATCCGTAAGAAATCGATTTAAATACAAAAGGACTTTTGTACGGGGTTCATGAAAGCTTCTTTTAGTATTTTAAAAAATCAGGTCTGCGAAATCGAATTTTGCATTTACCCGGAATTTGGGTTTTTCCATTGTTGGCATTTCCTCAAAATTGCCCTTTTTGACTGTCCATTATTAAGCACTAAATAGCATTGGAGGAAAAATTCTTTCTACGCACATTGAAATGACTCAAATAATGATCCGATTACAATCAAAGTTTAAATCCAATATGGCTGCTAATTCCTAATATCCACAACATCAAAGTGAATGATGTAACAAAACGAGTGTAAAAACAGCACGAAAACAGTATTCATATTGTGAATATTAGGAATTAGCAGCCATATTCGATTTAAACTTTGGTTGTTATCGGATCATTATTTAAGTCATTTCAATGTGCGTAGAAAGAATTTTTCCTCCAATGCTATTTAGTGCTTAATAATGGACAGTAAAATATGGCATTTTTTAGGAAATGCCAACAATGGAAAAACCCAAATTCCGGGTAAATGCAAAATCCGATTTCGCAGAACTGATTTTTTAAAATACTAATGGAAGTTTTTATGAACCCCGTACAAAAGTCCTTTTGTATATTAATCGATTCCTTACGGATTTACCGGGCATTGTTTGATGCTGGGCGTGAAAATTTGGAAATAAGCTGGTACTCCAATGAGCAACATATAAACCACGATTTTGTGACGTAACCGTTGCCCCTACCAAAACTATAGAAGACACCTGTTTTGTAAAGAATTAAATGGGGAATATTTCTCTTGTTGAGATATTTTGTCTATCTCAAACGAATTTGGAGATATTCGATAACAAACACTTTTTGGCCGCCATTTTCCAATATGGCGGCCGAAGCTCCAGTCCGATTGTAGGGGAGTTTTAGTATGTTGATAAGTATCATTTAAGGAAGGTCTCTGCAAAAATTCAGCGACATCGCAATTTTTTCCTCCAAAAATTCTTATTTGACAGGATTAAAATGGAATCTTCGCTACGCTCGCTACGCTCATCCAACAAAGCTTGTTAAAGCCAAAGAATATTAATTGAACAACGCTAAAGCTATTAAATGTATTATACTGTGCTGTTTTAACCTTCCTGTTGTTACTTTTTGCACTTTTTAAATGTAAACGTTATTTTTTTTATTGATTTCAAAGAAAAAAGTGAGGTTATGTATTTGTTTTGTTTTGCAAAGTGAGGTTATGTGGACTTACGTCTCAATGTAGGGCCTTTGAACATTAAGTAGTTCTTAAAGCTTAGGCCTACTGTAATAGTTAGGTCAACCTACATAGGCTCTAGGGCCTACTACTAATTGTATGTTTCTAGAGCCCTACGACTGTCACAAGATACGCGTAGGCTAGGCCCTAGGCCTAGGCTATCCCAAAGGTAGCAGCCCATCAGAAATGCATCTTTAAAATTAAGAATTGGGAAGAAGTGTGTTCAATATGATAATAAAGTATCAAAGCTAGGCCCTAGCACGACACTGACAGCCTAGGAAAGGCTAGGCCTATGCCTAGTCCTAGCCTGACATTTTGTAAGCTAAAGTTGACTAGCACACAACAAAGAAAACAAAGAATCAACAAACCATCAACAAACCGCCATTAAATTATTCGCCTATTCTGATTGGTTGAAATACTTTACGTGCTACGGTGGCTCAGTCGTTTTGAAGTTTAACCAAATCCCTGTGCTTGTGACAGACTCAGCTTCTCACTTGGCCTTCAGAATCGCTCTTTTCACGTGATATCTTTTCACGTGAAATGATAACTTGTCACAGCTGCCGTGAAGTGACAATTATTACATAGTTACAGAATAAGGGGCCAGACCTTACAGTAAATTACTTTAGTCATCAATCATAAGAAATAAACAACAATGGAAACAAAAGTGTGCTTAGTTTACACCTTCTATTCCTTGATT
Source organism: Sweltsa coloradensis (assembly GCA_024449915.1). Taxonomy (NCBI): domain Eukaryota; kingdom Metazoa; phylum Arthropoda; class Insecta; order Plecoptera; family Chloroperlidae; genus Sweltsa; species Sweltsa coloradensis. The sequence continues at coordinate 52,014 of JAMZAV010004778.1, read as the reverse complement.
TGGCATTGGATATCTCTCCAATTAGTCTAAGTTGCTAGGTAACAATATTCATGATTATTTTATGTTCACATCATTGTTCCTGCACAAAGTAGGCCTATGCACTGTTTTATAGTGAACATAGGTAAAACAAGAGGTAAAACATAGGTGAGAAGAACAGGACAAATAGTTATACAGGTACATAGTATTCTTGGATTTTTATGCCTTGTACTTTTTTGAGTATGGTATTTTGTGCAACAAAAGTGGAAACAAAAGTGTGCTTTACACCTTCTGTTCGTTGATTTGGCAATGGATATTTCTCAGGGATGTCAGAAAGCGTGTATTTCACTAAACATTTACACCCTGGTCACAAAAACGTGTCCAAGTTTACTTTAGTAATCGACGATGTACAAAAAAAATCTCCCGAATCGTAGGTTTGAAGGAATTCCGAGCCGCTCAAAACGGGTATTTCCGATCGCGAGCTATGACACAGTACTGTAACAGACAGTACACGGCGTCATAAAACCTCTCCCTCCCCCTCGCGCGGCGGTAGCTGTGATTGTAGTGATCGCGTAAACAATGCTGTGGTATCCTCTCGTCTTCAGCATTGTCTTTGTGAAGTTTGATGTCAGGCAATGTTTTTATTTAACTGTTTTCCCCGTTCATATACAGCTTTATTCTAGGGTCGGATATTTATTATTACGTGACAACATGAAGGCCTAATGAGCGTGCGATTGTTGAGTGATCTGGTACAGAATTCGGTGCGGATTGGGAGGTGGTGAGAGGGAGGGGCATAGAGATAGCGGCAAAGAAGGCTTAACCTTGAACGAACTATACGATCAGTAGCGCTCAAGACAAAACAGATGCCAATGCGCTGCATTTCGTAATCGGAGAGCAGAAGCAGAGCCCGGTCGTAATCGTAATTTCCGATGACTCAAAGCTGCCGATGTGAAGACGCGAAGGTTGTTGAAATTGGAGACTAGACTACTCGCGCATATGAATGAAACTATGAATGTAAATAATTTACAATCATAGCCAATTATTGGTTCATGAGAAATCTGAGTTCGGCTGGTCGCACATAGGAAAAAAACAGCATAAAATAAAAATCCCTGGATTCCTAACTGTGAAGGGTAGTTCAGCAAAGTCCAAATAAATAAATAAATAAATAAATAATCATTTACCAACCATTTCGCCCAGCCATTACCATTGACAGGATCAGGACCGGCATCACCAGCTCCGCCACTGTCACTGTCACTTCCAGATTCCGATCCACTTGCAGCTTCACTATCGCTTGCATCCTCATTATCACTCACGACATTATCATCACCAGAAGTTAAATTGTCCAATTCATCTTCACTTAACTCAAAGCTATCATTACTTTCGTCTAGAACTGCGTTTATGTCCTGACCGAACACGTTTTTGCGCGACGAAGACAACCATGTTTGTTTACAGATGAAATTGGTCCACAGCCAGCTAAATATATCGATTTAGATCTCTTATATCCCGTGGACCAATGAGACTGTGAAGCGGAAGTTCAGTCGGTAACATATTGATCAAGTTGCTAAAAGAGTCGACAGATAGCAGCGCGACCTTGAACGAGTGTATTTGCGGCGCTAAGTTTGAATATGCGCGCTGTCGGGGCAGCCCCGACATATGACCGCAACGGGAAAATCGTAATGTCGGGGCTGCCCCGACACATGACCGATAAGGGTTAATCCAAATAAACAAAAAAAAAAACGTCACATTTTACACTTTTACTAGGCCCCGATTCTAAAACTTGAGCTAGATTTGATTTGTACGTTTTGGTTGGTAATGGATCCAGTTGTGGAAGGTCAAGATCGTAAGAAATGCGATTATTTTGTTTGATTAGAGAAAATGCCACGAGATTGGCCCTATCTTAGACGTAAACACAACCAGATTATTAACTTTCTCAAATTAATAACAATAGAATGCTCAAGGAAAACCTACCTATAGTAAGAGCGTACCTCTAAGAATCCCGTGTGTTTACTTTTTTCGTAAAATTATACCATTTAAAATCCATTTCTTTCCGATTGAAAATATTACGTAAGTCTATTTGCATTCTGTCATTTTGTTGATGTGACATTCAACTGTTCACAATTCATAAAAACAAAGAACTTAAAAGCTTTGCATTGCAAAGCGCTTCTGGAATTTATATTTCCGTTTCTGTATGATTCACATGGCCATGCAGTCGGTGAAATGTGGACAAATGAATCGCTGTCAAGTGTGTGTGTGTAAGGTTCATGTTCATTTGGTCGTAGGTAGGCTAGCAGTGAGAGTCGTTTTCTAACTCAAGATTAAATAAATAAATAAATAAATTTTATTTAGAGTCTGCCCACTCAGTTATATAACTGATTTTCAGTGGGGGACTTTAAATCAAAGCGACCAAGCCAACCCTGCAGGCCCCGACGCAATCGACGAGTGAGCGATAACCAACCAAAGATCGATATTTTTAATAGGAAATATAGCAATCAGTGGTATGGACAGTGCAAACACCCGCGAATCAACGCCAGAATCAACAAGGCCGGTTCAGAGCACCTCTGATATTTATTGTGTGCTTCGTTGCTAGGACGGTCCAAAGTCACCGTTTACAAACTCTCAAGATTCCCAATCTTCGTCCAACGCTATTAATATTACCGGGGTCTTAAAAGGTCAGGTTAGGAAATGTTACTTTAATATAAAAAAGATTGCAATAAGATTAATGTCAAGCATTCACTACTTCTATTTGGTGTGGTCATTTCGATTTTACGTTTAAGTTATAATTAGGGAAGACGACGGGTACGTGTTTCCGCTATCCGTTTACCCGTAAAACCCGGTTCCTGAATTGAGGTGTCAAATTGTAGGCGGAAGGCTAATGTAAACATGCGCTTTCTCATGTCTTTTGTGCTTGGCGGCATTTTTCTTTTGAATTATAATGTCCTTTGTTCATGTCACCGACTAGTGGCAGTGTGCTGAGTATGCCCCCCCCCCCCGCTGTCCGTCTTGGGACGATGTATTTCACTACGTTCCGTCGTCGTCTGTTGACCGTACTGCCTGCCTTTGTGTACGATCGGCGTTTGGCGGGAGAGTGAGGGACAATAGACACGTGGTTCATCGCTCTGTCACACCCTAAAACACGACGCACAAATGTTTAATTAAACTGTATTGAGTTATTGATTCCTCCAATTTGGAATCGATGCAGACAGGAATCGATAAATTGATTCTGCCTTGTCATCCCTAATCTACGGGAAGGTTGACTCGCCCAAGAGGGGTACAATTGAATGATATGTCCTATAGCATAGCCCAGCCCTAGTGAATTCATACGTACGCCGAGGTGAAAGTTGACTTGAATCCAACTTTTCTCAAATTTGTCGAAGTTGACAAAATGGTGCATGCGCAGAAGGCAAACGCCCATTACTTTCATCACTTAGTTGGACAAATTCGTAAAAGTGGATGTATTCAAGCATGTAGAAACTTCACATAGACCTATGTACCGACACTAATTGGATGTAAATGCGGCTTAATGCAGTCACCTGTTCAATAAGAATCAATAATTTATGTTTTATTGTTGTGCCTCCCTAGTATCGATATTCAACAACATTTACCAAGGCCAGTTAACATGTGCATTGCTTGAATGTTGGCTGTATCATGATGATGTCTTGTTTGTTTCAGGTGCCACTGGTTCCTAGCAATCATCTGCTTCCCCGCTCTGGAATCCCCCGTCAGAATATCTGACAATAAGCCGATCAGGCTAAGTAAAGTTTGCAAGAACACGATCACAGAGCCTCACCATACAAAGGTACGTACATGTGCATATATAGACCAGTAGTTCTCAACCCATGTGATGTAACCCACAGGGGGTCCAAGTTGCCACATGGTTTGTATGGGCTGACCAATCCATTGTGCCATTGATATGTAGACCTAGGACTTTTATGTTCTTGTATGCACTGCACTTTTGCCATTTAGTAAGTGGATGAGTGGGCTACTGGATAGAGATTTCCGGTAAGTATGAAACTGTAGGAATGAGGTCTTGGATGGTTCAGGAAGTAGTTGCACCAGTGGCTCTGCTGCTGCTGTAAGTACTGACGACTCTTGTTACTTTGACTACTCTTGAATCTTGATGCATCATCCATGATTGGGATCTGGGTATTGTTGTAGATCTTCCGCGTTGGAATCCATATTGGCTAGGCAATGCGGAACTTCCTATTCTTTCGTTCATCATCAGTCATCACCAATTCAAAAATCTGTGAGAAATAATTTTTTGATTGCGCTCAAAAACGTGGCCGTTCTAAGTTCAGAGATTTCAAAGGCCTCCAGAAAATTTCATCGCAATTGGAGTATCGGTTTAGCCGGAATCGTATAAACAAACCCACAAAAATACATACAGAAGAAAAGAATAAAAAAAAACATTCCGGATTTTTTTCTCCAGTGTGGTAGAATGGAATCTTTGCTTCGCTGGCTACGCTTATCCAATTATTGTGAAGTGTTTCATTTCCTTCTTTTGTCCGAGCCCAATAAAAATGGCGAATTTACTTATAGAACAATAATAAATAGCTTTCAACTGCATTTTAGAGCAGTCTTGAAATAATCAAGACTGCTCTAAAGCGCACTGAATTGCATCAAAATTACCTTGTAATTGAAAAAATATGTAGGGACAAGCCTCTCAGAGCCCCGCCCTAAATTCGATCATTTGAATCTTGCCTTTGTATTGTCCGAAATCATCAGTAACAACCAAACGTGTCTGCTATGCTAAATTAAAAAATGATCAAACGTTATTATGTTGCCATGAATGCTGTGAATGTAAGCTCGACATGACGAGAAAACAAGTTGACGGCACACAAACTACACTGTTTCGGTATTGCATTCAACCTAACGCTTTTTTCTAAAACGCACCAAATGCACTCAAAAAACCTGATTTTCAAAATTTTCGCCTGAGGCGCTATTTATGGGGGGCTCTGCCCCCCATACCCTCCGTGCTTAGTCCCTTTCCCACGAAAGTACTTGCGCCCCCCCAATGTCCAATCTCTAGTGACGCTCCTGATCGTAGCAAGCAAGAAAAGAAGCAAGATTGTCAAAGATTGCTGGCAGAAGATTCACAATAAACTTCGCAATTATACTCGAGAGCACCTCAGAAAAAAACGGCTCGTGATTCTTCAATCAGATGTTGAAAAGACTGCATGGTTGTTGCAGTGCATTTTGCTTTGTCTTCATTTTCAAAGCTCAAGACGATGGAAGACCTCCCCACTACAAGCCAACAAGCAGGCGTTTTGTCATTTCTACGTGATTCGGTGATTATGTAATTATTTTAATTTTGTGTGTGTGTATTTAAATCGCTATTTGCAATAAAATATGTAACCAAAACATGTGTTCTATTTTTGTAGCGACATTTTATTCCAAGGAATATTTAGTAGAAATAGTAGGTGACTGCATTTACCAAAGTAGAAATAGTAGGTCACTGCATATACCGCCTATCCTCAATAAGTTCTCAGGCCAGCCGCTAGGCGTTGCTCTGATTCAAAATGGCCTCCAAAGAGTTCTTTATTTCGCCCATAGAGAGTGGCACATCTAAGGGGGAGGGTATAGTAGTATCCATGCTCAAAAGCCTTGAATGATAAATTAGCTTCAGAAGTTCTTATTCAAAACAACATGGTGGCTCGCTACATTTCCAAAAACTTGATTCTCAAACTCATATTTTAAATAAAAATTAATTTCCAATAATACATTTCACAGCAGATCACAATAACAACCAAAGCACTCAAACTCCAGTGAAGACAACAAAGAAAAAAGACTATCACCGCACACCGGATCATTATTTAATAATATAAGTTTAACCAATGACGTACATAAGCTTTGCGTAGCAAAGTGCTAGACGCTCAGTCTCCTATCCTTCCAACCGAGCGCTAGCGTAACAATTTGAAGCCTCTTGAGTAGGGAAAAATCACTTCACTGCAACATAGATACTTCATCTAGTTGAATGAACTAAGGTGCAGTGGATTATTTGAACGTCGGGGGATAAACAAATACGTAAACAAATGGCGGACATTTTAAATTTTGCTTCTATGTGTGAAACGAGAAAAAATGTCATTACTTTCATAAAACAAACCAGAAACCGTCCCGGGCCTAGGCCCAGATAAAGAAAATTATTTTTAATACAACAGTTTAAGCCTTTAGTTTCATTAGGCTCTACGACTAGATTCAATTAATGCTAACATTACACGTTTGACAAGCCCTAGGCCTCTCCTAGGCAACCCTAGACCTGCACGACCTTGTTCAGACACACATTCCGCACAAATATAACTAGTTTTGAGGGCAGATAGACAATAGTATGATAGTCCACCAACTTGAATTGCTTTGTTCGGAAATCGGAGTAACTGAGAGATTTGCGGAAGAAAGACTGTTTTTCTTCAATAATATCGAGAAATCGCCATCTTGCGGTTTTGATTTTACACCGCTTGTTAACACAAAGGCTGTTAAATTTAAGGGTACGATACATTTAGACGGCGGTGGGTTTTTCCCTATTCAAGCTTGCTTCAAATTGTTATGCTCCCCACGGCCTTACTGTGTGTCTAGCGCTTAGCTTATATTATGTCATTGAGTTTAACATAAAATAAAGTGCCTTCTGGATACTTAGTACACAAAGTCATCTGCAGCCAAGCCAAGAGCTAGTATAGCACATGTGCCTGTGCAATAGCCAAGAGCTTGCAATTTGTAGTATTGTTTCCTTTCGTTTTCGAATCCCAGTCACAATTAGTAGGGCAGCCTCTCTCGTTGCCACGGGTCTTGGTTCAAATCCAGGGTTAGACATGGTTGTTTTGTCGCCCAAGCACCAGAGTCTAGGAGGGAAGCCCCTCACTGGTTGTGCTGTGTTGTGATTTTCCACCCTTCGTATCTCTAACCCTTTCTCTTAGAATGAATGAAGAGGCACCCTGGCCAAGCAACAACAGAGGGGGCAGCTTTTCTCTTGTTGCCAAGGGTCCTGGTTCGAATCCAGAGTAAGACATGGATGTTTTGTCTCCCGAGCACCAGAGTTGGGAGGGAAGCCCCCTTACCGTCATGTGCTGACACTGTGTGCCCCAGTATGAATGGTGTGTGAAGTAACCTTGCTGATGATGACAACATGCATGCAGAATTTACTTCTTGCATGGCCCTACCACAGGTTTGGTTATGTGTTGTGAGTTTTGTTTGCATGTAGTTAGCTGATTTTTAGTGGCCACCTTCCGCCTGATGAGTCCCAGAAGGACGAAACTCGTCGTGGATTAAAGTTAACAACTTTAAATTAGCTACAGTTGTCATCAGCAGGTGAAAAGTTTTGTCGCCCCCAGCCCTTCAGGCTGGGTTTTATGTTCTTTATGTTCTCTATGCTTTCCCAACCTGTCAACCCTTCTCCAATTATACTAAACTAGCCGATTGGCCTTTTCCTAGTTGTAACATTACTAACTTAGGAATTCGGGCAGGATCACCCAAAATTCTTGGTGTAATGATTATTTTGTGCTGTGTTGTGTGTAATGACACTTGCTTGACCACGTGTGTTTGTTGCACCAGGTGAGACCGGCTGGAGGGGACGTCGGGGACGAGGCGGAGGGGGAAGACGAGGACTTGTTCCAGACCAGTAACTATGGGGTAGGTTTGCATCCATTCCAAGTGATGTTGGATCATCATTTCATTACCTTCTTTTATCCTGTTGGGGAGTGGATTTCTTATATACAAAACGTGTCTGAGGGAGTATTTGTTGAGTGTGGTAAAGCCCAGCAAAAATGGGAATATCTTTTAAAATTCAAATTTAAGAACAAGAGTTAGCAGGCATGTTAAAAACATTATATTTTACCCCAAAATAACTATGTTTTTATGTTATTTTAATTAGTATTGCGGTCGATAATCGTGTAGGTATCGAATATCGATACGATACGATATGCGACGTCATTTCGCGATAATTGTACAATATTATTTTGCACTGAATATCCGATCGTGATAAATCGATAAACCGTCATATTGTTGTCTCGTTGTCGTTGTTTGTCAATTTGGCGTGATTTTCTATTGATGTTAGCCGACCGACCAGCCCGTGGCATTTCTGAAGTGTTTCTTATCTGTCTGGGTACTTTACTGCAGCCATTATGTCATCTCACACTAAGCTTGCCCCTCGAGGGGGCGGGGGGGACAGGCCAGATGCGAAAGAAGTGCGTCAGTGATGTAGCGGTCGCTTCGAGGTCGTCAGCCTTGGTTATGTGGTGTGGGCCGGCGGAGAGGGAGAGAGATAACATATAGCTGCGTCAAGATCAGTAGATGTTGTAAATGCATTAATGAATCACTCGTAAGTGTTTGGTAAGGTCGAAGGTCGTTTGTATGTCAACCAAAAATAACTAGGATTTATAGTAAACAGTGAATCTTATTTATTTATTGTTATCCTGATGGGGATTTCATAATAATATGGGAATGTCTTTTTGTTCCTATGTTCATATGTATTAATCATAATCATAGATTAATAATAATCAGTTACCTACCCACCAAGAGATACCAGCCGTGCTTGCGCGTTTTGTCAGCCTTCGAATTAAAACAAATCGTAAAATTGCAATTATCATGAGAAATGGGTCATTCTCAAATAAAATGACCCTTGTGCTGTCCCACCTTAATATTATTTTTTTTTTAGATCAAGATATTGATTTGCATAAATTTTGGTTGTACATTTTCAGAATACTTATAGTTTTTATTAGCTCCATGAATTTTTGCACTTCTATCTTGTAAGGTTGACCTTTAATTCAATGTCGGGTATTGCAAAATGTGTTAAAACCCATGTCCCTATCCTCAAAACCAGAAGTGTTTTTGTAAAATGTTTGACTTTAAGACTAAAATTTATTGAGTCTCTAGATTGGAATTAATGCAGAAATAACAGTTAATAACTGTGTGTTAGTGACTTTTTTTAATAATTTACATTTTCAAACAATAACTAGTGGAAAGTGTTTGTCCCTAATGTGGCAATCATAATAATGTCATGACTGTTACCATTGTAAAAGAGTTTAAATAATTTTTCAAGAAGGCAGTGGATCAATCTAGAAGAAGAAGAAGAACAGCTCCTGACATGGCATCATGGAAGTTTGGTTTGTTTTGACATGAGAACTCTTTAAAATTGAAAAGTAAACATTTTAACGGTGAGTATTTTAATTCAATGTCATGAATGTTACCAAGATAAAACAATTTAATTTGTATTTAATATTTTATTTAACAATTGAGTTAAGTTACAATCAAGTTCCAGCTCATAGCAAACATAACCCTACTTTTTCAAATGGGATTGTTAACAGCTAATGAATTAATGAAGTTGAAATGTCATGCATGTTACTTGTCAGGTATGTTACTTTCAAAAAGTAACATTACCAAGGGCATCGTGGATTACTGCATTAATTTCCTGCAACTGTAGATGTGTTTTGAAGGGAGAGGTTGTAATTCATTGCCATACTCAAAAGTAACAAAACACTTGTTTTTATTGATTTTCAGTGATCACTTGTCAAGAATGTTACTTTTTGTCAAGACCGTTACCCGTAGTGTCTCTTTACTTTAAACTCAACACAAACTTGTTGGATTAGATGGATTTTATCTTTAGGTTGACTGATTTGTACACTAACAAGCAACATGATCTTAGAAAAAAATTATTACTGTTAGAAAAGTAACTTTTTTGTCAAGACTGTTACTTTTTGTCAACACCGTTACCCGAGCTAATTATTAAATTAAGTCTTATTTAAAGTTTAAAATAACTGAATCACATTTTTAATCTTATTTATAATATTAATACTTCATTGCTAACAGTGATCTTGATAAAATTTGATTTGCCATTTGTCCATTATTAGTAAGTTAATTACCAGGTTTTGAAATTTGAGTAACATTCTTGACATTTTGGTATTATAAAAAGTGATTAAAATAAAAATGTATATTTTATTGAATGTATTTGTTTTGTGTGATAATGTAACTAAAACTATTGTGCACATGAATATAGATTTAATAAATAACTTCTTACATCAATTGTCACTTTTATGTCCGGTAACAGTCATGACATTTTCGTACACTTGGATTGATGAAAATGCTTGTATGTAAAAAAAATTTGTTTTTTTAGATAAACCCTTTTAGGGCTGTAAGAACAAATTATTGGATAATGTATTGTTAAAGGAGGCATCCAATTTTATGTTATAATTTTTTCTTGCAAGCATTTTTTTCAATATGGTCATTACGTTTGAGAATGACCCAAATAATTTTTTGATTGCGCTCAAATTTCACACGAATATATTAATTTCAAAAATTAATGTTCTGTGAAAAAATTATTACAATCGGATAAAGCATGTCTAGGTGTTACATGAGAAATAATTTTTCCATTGCGCTCAAAAACGTGGCAGTTCTAAGTTCAGAGATTTTGAAGGCCTCTAGAAAATTTCATCGCAATTGGAGTATCGGTTTAGCCGGAATCGTGTTCACAGACACAAAAAAACAGAAACAAAAAACATTCCGGATTTTTTCTCCAGTGTAGTAGAATGGAATCTTCGCTTTGCTCATCCAATTACTGTATTTTATCGATTTTAGGTTGCACAAATAATTGAAAATTGAAATGCATAAAACTGAGTTGCGACTTACCCTACGTTCATTCGTGTGCAAAAATTTTTAAAGTCAAACCAGGTACAATGTGTTACATAAAAAGGATTACGCAACACACTACACATTAGGTTTGTTTGGTTTACCTAGTGTAGTGTAGACTTGTGTAGTGTAGGTGTAGGCCTTGAAATCAAATTACACTACACTTTACCCAGGATAACCAAACGTTTTTTAAGCTACACTCTACACTAGATTCGCTCACATCGAACTGTCAAACTAAAAAAACATAATAAAACAACAAACAGTACTGTTGAAGGCACTAAATGAGTCAAAATGATAGAAAATGTGTACTATCTGAACGATGAAAAGCTATTTGGAATATTATCTTCAATAGTGCTTATCCTAATTGAGGTTAGAGTACCCTACGCATTTGCCCTCATCACAAAACATAGTGCCACAAATAAAATACTTCGAATCAGTTTCTAATACGTAATTATAGACTATAATTGATTTTAGGAGTTATATCGGATTGTCAATGAAAGAATGTGTCATTCATATGTTTTAAGCTGTTTCTCTTCAAATGTTGCGCCTAAATTTTTACACCTACACCCTACACGACCTCCTAGAGCTCGTGTAGAAATTCTACACTTTACACTACACGAAGTCAAACCAAACGGCTACACTTTACACTACACTTAATACGAAAACGCTTTTTAGACATTTTGAGCCTACACTAGTGTAAAGTGTAAGTTCGTGTAGCAAACCAAACAAACCTAATAGTGTGACACATTTTGTATGCGATTATAAAATTTTACCCATATTGAATTTACAATTAAAACTTAAAGACGATTAAGCCAGCCTTGTAGGCTTCGACACCATCAAAGAGCAAACAATGACCAACTAGAGACCGGCATAGTTGAGTCAAGCTGGATACGATCCACCCGCGGACAGCCAGACCAACAAGGCTAATTTGGAACAACCTGAGTTAGGGCTGCCCAAATCAGTTTAATTCCCTAAACGTTTAAACTGCTCTACTAAATGCGTTTAAACATGTAAATGTTTTTAAGCCCCATTTCCCCCTAAAAAAATGTATATATATATATTAAATTTAGGTAGGCATAATCGTAATTTTGTACTGATGACCGGCCTTAAACAGCCTGGGACCTGGCACCTGGCCTGTGTTCGTGTTCGAGTAGGCGGCAAAAGTGATGGCAAAAACAAATTAAAAAAAAAAAAACGTTTACACGTTCATATAAAACTCTAAACATTTAACTCTACATGCCCTTTTAAACGTTCCACCACTAACCTAAGTATTTATTATGTACCTCGTTGCTAGGACGGCTCCAAAGTCACAGTTTTCAAATTCCTAAGCAAAAAACTGATTGGACTTCCCTTGTCCACATCAGAAGTAAAAAAAAACTACTACCTAAAAAGGGAATTGAATCCTGGACCTTCTGCATTGGAAGTTGAGCATCTAACCACAAAACCAATGAGCTTATTGTTGTTGTTTGCATTGTGGTATAAAGAAATAGGATGCTATGAGAGTAGGGCCTATGTTATTTGTGTGGTCCATGGTATGAGAAAACTTATCATACCAGTACTGCTTTTCTATTAAAAATAAAGTGTCATAAAATTTAACAAGATATATATGGGAGATGTTGTGCAGTAATCACAATATATTCTCAGTCAAATTAAACTTGAATCTCAATATTTTCAAAATCACAAACTTAGGCTAATGGTAATAAACTAGGAAAACGCTAAAGTCTTGTCGCGTTGTTGAGCGAGCACCGGTACGTGCAACACAACCCGAGTACGACATTCCCATAATGTACCATACCAATAAGTCTTTAAGGTCTTGACCGATTTAGTTGAAAATTTGTAAAATAGGAGATAATGTTGTACTTATTGACCCTGCAAAATTTCATAACGATCAGAACATTTTTATTTTTTTATTTTTTATTTTTTATAACCAACGATCGGATTTTGTTCAAAAACTATACAGCAACCCGCATAGGTGGTATGTACATGTGTGCAAAATTTCAGGTCGATCAGAGAAACGGTGCGACCTGTACCGAAGCAGTAACAGAAAAAAACAAAAAAACAAAAAACAGACATTCGAGCCATTAGAGTCAAGTGGAGACGCTCGCTCAATAATAATATTATTAATAAATAATTAGTCCAACAAGCTTAGCTTAGTATCTACAATTTCTTGCCATAGATATTGGTGGCAAACCACTCAATCCGGCATAATTGGAACTGAGTTAAGATTATTATTTACTACAATTCAGAAATTAAAAAAGTCCGCCCCAACAGCGAATTGAACCACGGATCTCCCGCATTCCAGACAGGTGTCTTAACCACTATTACTAGGGAAACGCCAAAGTCGTTGTTAGACGAGTGAGTGAGCCATGTGTTGAGTACCCGGTAACATTTCTTTTCTTCCCCTTACCTTAGGCCTCCCTATAGCCTATCATAGGCTACAGTGGAGCATTTTGGCCTAAACTATGGCCTAAACTTTTACACAACTCCCGGACCAACAATCTACCATTAAGCAAGACCCGGCAGTCACACGGAATATTCAGTTGAAGACTGCCAACAACAGCAACCTCCGGCACAGTGATTTCCACCAATACCCTATTATTTATACGAATATAATTATCAAACTTAAATGCAAATGTTCCCGGGTACCCACCACATGACTCGCTCACTCGTCTAACTACGACTTTGGCGTTTCCCTAGTCTAGTTGGCTAAAGCGCCCTTGTAGCCGAAATGTGGGAGACGTGGGTTCAATCCCCTGGTCGGGAAAGATTTTGTAATTTCTAGATTGTATTTAAAAAATAATTAAACATGTTTTGAAATGCATATAACGCAGTGTAGTCCATCATCTGTGGCAATAGGGCCTACTATGGTAAACATAGCCAGTACGAAATACGTGAAAATATTGCAAGGTTTACTCAATCTACGAGCGGAATTTGGGTGTACCTTGACGTCCAACATTCGACAGACCTTGCATGGGCACGGCATTACACGGCCAGGCGAAAAACAAACAAAAAATATATTTTCAAAATCTAAAACATTGTCGTTAAAATAATTTCTAAACATTGGAAGTCTATTTTTCAGTTTATCATTTCTTGTAGGTTTAAATCGCAATGAATCTTGCTGATTTTGTTAGCAGTTCTCAATAAACTCGTACCGGATGTCTGTTTAAAATTTCAGCGCAATCTGTTCAGCGATTCGGCTGATTTTCAACGTACACACACACACACACACGCACGCACGCAGAAAAACAATTAGGGCCGTTTAAGTCGAATGGAAATCACTACGTTCGCTACGCTCACTCGTTCAATTATTGTTATTATTATAATGGTACCTGCTCTGCCCCAGACGGTACAGCCTACTAACTATACGTGTTTGGTTGCAAACAGGAAACTGCCACCTCCCATCAAGATAAGGCGACTACTGACCCTGTCAAGCGGACAATGAAGCAGAAGTACTCGGAGCCCATCAAACAGTGAGTAGACGTCATACGGGCCACTTGTGTACTAGGGTTGTCGTTCGATGTGAATTTGTATCGTGCATGTGCAATCGATTATCGATTGATATTGATATTGATTGATATGATTGATAAAACAATCTTAGTTCTCTGAAGTTTCATTTCAGCTTTTGTTGCGATTGTTGTTCATTTAATCGTTCATTTACGAGATATTATCTGTAACTACGTATTCAATGCTCCAATATTTATTACGTGACATGATTTTTTGTTTTCTTTATCTTTGAGAGCGCTTTATACGGGCTTGCATTGCCCTACTTGCACCTTTTTTCGAATCGTTTAGCATTATTATAAGGGCATCTATAATATCAGTATATTTTGCAACTGTTTCTAAGATGTTTTGGTTTGGTTTTCCTTTAATTTCCGTCAAGAATTCATTTAACAAGTCGGCTGTTGTCAGCAAATTTACGAAATTATGCATTTTTTGTGTAATGTTGGTATTTTGATTAGTATTTTGAGCATACTCACGTACAAACGATTATTACGATCTCACAATCGCGTTGTATGACCCGGTACCTCCACCATATATAGGCTACCAGCCAGGATTAATTTAATTTCAACTACCTACCCGGCATCTCCACCAAAACTTTAAAAAAAAGTTTGAAATTTCGTGACCTAATTCGCGTTTAAAGACATAATGCTAATTTTGCCACTAGTTCGCGGTATCAACTAAAATATTGCGAAATTTCGCGAATTGGAAATTGGTACCATTCAATCACAATTCAGATGATTAATGTGCAAACTGAATTTGAAGGGATTATTGCAACTTTAAAAAAAAATCGTGAATTTCGTTCTGGCCATTTTTGCACATCTCTACCTATGGACTTAGAGCTTGGTCCAGTAAGCAAGGACCTAGCTACGGCCTAGAGGTATGGTAGGCCTAGGACAAGGCTTAGAAGTGGAGGGGGGATTGGATATTTAAAGGCCTACGTTGTATTAAAGGGAACTTATAAATTAGGTAAGGGTAGGTTTATTGCGTTTGTGGAATGTACAATTCCCAAATAGCACTTTTCTTTGCTGTAGACTTGGAAGTGGACATCGGGTCAAAGGCCTGCTTCTTCTTCATCATCTGTGAGAACGAGAGCCTTGGTCGGGATCTTACACGGGCGTTTGCCCCTCAAAGTTATTTTTTTTTTTTTTTAATTCGAATACCTACTTACTATTTGAGTTTCGAATCGAATCCGAATAGTAAATTTTGCGCGAATACTTCAATATTTTGAATATTCGCACACCCCTATGTCTCCCTATTTCTCGTTACTTTGCTCGTTATAACCCGAGAGTAGTCGCGCCCCTGTTTGTAACGTTAGTAGTCGCGCGCGGTCCTTTAGACCGCATTATTTATTATGGGCTAATAATGTTAGGATGACGTTTTGATTACGAATATAAGGTAATTTATCATATATGTGACAGCATACATGGTTATATCAATCAATTATCAATCAATAATCAAACACAGAATGTTGCAAACCTACAAAAAGGTATAAAAATATATAATAAAAAGACAGTAATATTATGCCAAAACTGTATGTTGAACAATAATCAACCTACCATACAAAATACATGTCTCATAATAGTGATTGAGTATGCATATTTTTGCCTCCCATAGTAGTCGCGCAGCGGTCGAAAAGACCAAGCAACCGAACAGGACCTCTTATCTTAGATGAAGTTCTGCAGAACACTGAATTGCGTATTGCACACTGGCTTCACAAATCTATTTTGGGAAGGTAGGCGGAACTAGACAAGCCACGCATGTGCGCTGTACAAATACCAACTGTTGAAAAAAAAAGTCGGTCTAAAAGACCACACGCGACTACTCTCGGGATAAAAGAGTAATCATGGTATTTCTGATAGCTACAACTTATTGTTGCATTCATTTTATTGATATCCCTGTTCCCTGATACCTATGTATGTGTTAATGTTGCCTGTCCCTCTCTAGGCCGTGCATCCTGATATTCGACTCCCTGGCAGGCACATCTCGGAATAGGGTCGTTGCCACGCTGAGGGACTACCTACTGATAGAGTACAGAGAGAAGATGATGCAATACCGCGAGTTCAATAAAGATACCATCATAGGAGTACAACCAGAAGTACCACAACAATACAACGTCTACGACTGTGGCCTGTTTGTCCTGCAGTATGTGGAGAGCTTCTTCCAGGTAGGTGCATAGATCAGGGTTGCCACCAAGTAATTATTTTTATCCTTGGGAGATACTTAAAAAAAATCCTTGAAAATAGCTATTTATTTAGTTCATCAACACTCAACAGACAGTCTTGTCAACAAAGACTTTCGCGGAAGAATGCGGCAGCTTGAGCCAGCGATCAACAGTCGACTCGACGGTCGACGCAGTAGAATGCGATAGGCCTAGGCCTAGAATGCAAACGTGTCTTTCTCTCTCTGTGGGAAAACCTATCACACTATCGCCCGCGCTGAACCTTTCGTCGCAAAATAAGCCTAGGAAAGAAAGGAGATAAGCCAAGGAATAACAATCCAATGCGTCGTGATCGTAGAAACATGATCACATCGCAATAATTCTTCTTCCAACTAGTTCCACACCGACCATCTTTGTTCTTCGTCAGCTGCTGTGAGTTGAGTTGGTTGGACTTGGAGTTGAATCGACCGAACGCGCACGTAATTCGCGCAGGTGTCACGTGTTGGCTTACAACGCGCTCTGTTGTCAACTCGAGTTACTCTTTAGCAGAGTCGACAAAGAAGTTTCCCCGGGTCTTCTTTATCGACTCTGCAGGCAGCGGGCAGGCTCCGCGGGAAAGATCGCATCGATGTAGCGCGTAAAATAATTAACCCGTGAATCCTAAAAACGGTCGCGAAAATACCCTGATCTTATAATCGGCTCCGGGTAATTTCTAGAACCGGGTACCCGATGACATCCCTAGACAATATGTAGCCTAACCATTTTTAATTTAATTTAATAATAAAAAAATAAAAAAAAAATTTAAAAATAAAAAATTTGAAAAAGCTCGGCTCGGCTCGAAAATCAAGCTTTTTTTTAATGCTCGGCTCGACTTAAAAATTCTAGGCTCGCACAGCCCTAGTGAAGTAATTGTCCAGATTGATTTTGGAGAATTTAATTACTGTCTATACGACTACCTATACAGTTTCATGCCCTAGATAATGGTGGAAAACCACCACTCAACCCGACATAGTTGGAACTGAGTTATGATGATTATTATTATTATTATTATTATTATTATTATTATTATTATTATTATTATTATTATTATTATTATTATAATTACTGTTTGATGTTAGTTACCGGTAGTTAGAGATGACATCGGTTAGCAAAATGGTTAACCAATTTCCAGTGGCGACTCGTGCTATTGTGTGCTGGTGCTGTAGCACCACCACCATAAATCATCCATCTCCATTAAACTGATTTTTTGATAAGTTCAATGTGTATATGTATTGTAAAATTAAGTATTCAAAAGTATCCGCGGCCGTGCTGCAGAGATGGCGCTGATGGTAAACTTTTTCATACCGCGTATTACATGGTGGTGATGGGTTCGAACCAAGCATATGTAGAAACCTGCGATGTGCTCCGCACTGAATTCGACGACTTTTAAGCCCTTTTAGCACGCAACGACAGGGAACAACACGGGCAAAACGAAACGCAAACCGGTCTTCTGGTGCTGTCGAGACTCGCGCACTCGGGCTCTGTATAGGTTTGCCTGCTAGCCGCGCACCCTTGCAATCACTTCACTCGTCAGTCGTCAGTCTTCAACCCTACAGCAGTCGCTGTTGGTAATTGTTGTTTAATTTAAATTGATTACAGTTTAATTGTTATTCAATTATTTTTATTTGTGTGGAGGAGGTGGGTATTGTGACAACCTCACACACCCCTCCTTCCCTGTCACACGTAACCCATATGCATGATTTACGTTTGCTGTATATTAGCACCACCTGTTATAATGTCCACGAGCCGCCACTGCCAATTTCTAAACACCAAAACCGGTTTTCAAAAAAAAAAAAAAAAATTTATGGGTTAGGACTTAGGAGTAAAGCTGGGCAGAATAATCTATATTTCGATATCGATATTTGATTTCATATCGAAATGTACACAAAAAATGCTTAATTTCGTAATTTTGGTGGAGATGCCGGGTAGGTAGTCTAAATTATATTAACCTGGCTGGTGCATTTGGTGGAGGTGCCGGGTCATAAAACACGACTGTGAGATCGTAAAAATCGTTAAATAGGTTTATGGTGATACCTAATCAACCTATTCTATTTGGCCCAAATTATGAAAAATATACACCTCATTTTTTTTTTATTTTTTTTACAAACAATTACTTGATTTATTGACTAGGAAAACGCTTAAGTCCCGCCGCGTTGATGGATGAGCGTAATTTTTTTAAACGAAAAAAGCGTAAAATTGCGATTTTTTTAATAGATCATTTTTCGATTACGCTCAAATTTCACACGAATATATTAATTCATAAAATTAAAGTTTTGTGAAAAAATCATTACAATCGGATAAAGCATGTAGGTTTTATTCGTCGAAGAAATGTTAAAAATTGAAAAAAATCGTAAAATTGCGATTATCATGAGAAATGATTTTTCGATTGCGCTCAAATTTCACACGAATATATTTATTCATAAAATTAAGGTTCGTGAAAAAATCATTGCGCTCAAAAAGCATGTAGGTGTTATAAGTCGAAGAATGTTTTAAAATTTAAAAAATCGTAAAATTGCGATTTTCATGATAAATAATTTTTTGATCGATTTTTCCCCCCGTGCAGTTCTTCGTTCAGAGATTTCATAGACCTCAAAAAATTTCATCGCAATTGGAGTATTGGTTTAGCCGGAATCGTGTTCACAGACACACAAAAATACAAAAAAAAAAAAACATTCCGGATTTTTTTCTCTAGTGTAGTGAAATGGAATCTTCGCTTCGCTCGCTACGCTCATCCAATAATAATAATCATTAATCAAACACCCGGTTCCAACATAAGTCAGGTCGGGGGTTGACGTATCGCCAGTTTCTCGGGCCTTGGACTTTCAGTGTTTGCTAGCCAGGCTCAACACCTCCTCATCTACTTCGATGTCTTCTATGACAGGCATTTCTACCAGTTCTCTTTATTTATTTCTATCCTCCTAGAGTTTTTCTTCATTAATTCTATCCCATGATTTCCCTCTTTCTTCAACGTTCCATTTTATTTGGCCCCTCCATCTATCTATCTCTTGGGCGTCCAACCTTTCTTACTCCCCCCCCCCCATGTGCATTCAAATTCTCTTCTTGGTATTCTATCTTGTTTCATTCTTCGTACGTGCCCATACCATCGAAGTCTCTCTCTTCCTATTTTATTTCGTAAACTTTCCACTCCTAGTTTGTTTCTTATTGTTTTTCACCGTACCTTGTCTATTTTTGTTAAGGCTACAGAACTTCTTAAAAATTTCATCTCTGCTGCTTGTAATCTGCTGTCTTCCTTTCCTCCTATTGTCCATGTCACTGATGTATATTATGATATTATTGGGAGGAAATACATTTTGTACAATAGCATCTTGCACCTGGATGCTATTTCTTCTTTCCATAATAGTTTACGTACACTTTGGTAAAATTTGTCTGCTAATACTAGGAAAACGCTAAAGTCCCGTCGCGTTGTTGAGCGAGCACCGGTACGTGCAACACGACCCGAGTACGACATTCCCATAATGTTGCATACCAATATTTAGCTGAAAATTTGTCAAATAGGAGAGAATGGATAAAATCCACCGCCATCTAGAGGACCTTGACATCATTTCTTTGGGAAAACTATTTTAACTCTTTGTAACAAATAATACACTGCTTCCTCGATAGTATTTTGATTACTTCTAGGTGGCAGTGCAAAGTGACCAGAATTCTCGTGCAACTTTTCGTTGCCATGGTAACGTTACTTTTGTTATTTCTATCTACACTACGTACTTAAGGTCTTGACCGATTTAGCTGAAAATTTTTAAAATAGGAGAGAATGTTGTACTTATTGACCCTGCAAAATTTCATAACAATCAGAACATTATTATTTTTTTTTTATTTTTTTTTATTTTTTTTTATAACCAACGATCGGATTTTGTTAAAAAACTATACAGCAACCCGCCTAGGTGGTATGTACATGTGTGCAAAATTTCAGGTCCATCGGAGAAACGGTGCGACCTGTACCGAAGCAGTAACAGAAAAAAACAAACAAAAAAACAAAAAAAAAAAAAACAAAAAAAAAAAAACAGACATTCGAGCCATAAGAGTCAAGTGGAGACGCTCGCTTAATAATTCTCCTTGATATTTCAGCATCTATTTTTGTGTCTTTTGTTAGTATACTTCCGAGGTATTCAACTTAGGGATGTGCGAATCCTGATTTTTGAGTTCGGTTCGGTTCCGGTTCCGGATAGTAAAATTATTCGATTCTCGGTTCGGTTTCGGTTCGGATAGTTTAGGCTTGAAATATATGTAAAATAAGTGGTATAGGGCCTAGCTTGACTTTTTTTTCCATATCAAAATAATTTGAATAATGAATGAAGCATTGGCCTAGGCCTAGGCCCTAATTTAAGAATTTGAGTTTGTTCCAAGGTTTGAGGTAGGGCCTAGCCTAGGCTCCTCAGAGGCCCTAATAAAAAACCAAGGATCTTTGTTACGTTGATCAAATTTTAATAGCTTACAACAAATTTTCGAAGCCAATGCAGATTGATAAAGCCTAGGCCCAAGTGCAGTCAATTGCAGTTGCTGTAGGCTAGGCCTAGGGTCTAGGCCCTAAACTAGGCTCTGAGGCTAGCCCTAGACTTAGGGATAGCAAAGAGCATTCATCATTTTGTAATATTTTACCGCTCTATGTCACTTTCCATCGTAAATTGAGTAATAACTTGTAACTAGGAATCATAATAATAATACGTAAGCCCTAGGACTATGTGCTGTTCACGGCAGAAGTAGGGTTAAACCAGTTATAATGATATGTAGTTTACGTCGAATTTCGATTGCGCTGCACCTGCAAATAATACTACCACGCATATTAGGCATACTAATTGCCTCGAATAATACCGAAAGTGAGAAACTAAAGGCTCCTTGCCCAATTATATTACAAAATAGCCCAGCGTTACTTCAGTCGTTGGCAGTGTGGACAGCAACATAAAACCATTATAAATAAAACATCGCCTCAGTCTCAAGGTCGTGTGACGTGTTTAATATCGAAAGTCGAACAGTGGTCGTCAAACTCGAAAAAAAACGATCAACGTAGCGGTGTCGACTCAAGCAAAGCCTCCTAGAGCTCTGCGCAGTCTATGGTGCACACACCACGAGCGTGATAGCGCAGTCTACAGCACGCTCCGTGCCAGTAGTCGAGGTTTGCGCGCGCAATTCAAACTATCCGAAACCGAACCGAAGTCGGTTCCAATTTTTCGCGCATCGGTTCGGATACGAATTATCCGAACCGAACCGAAATTTCGGTATCCGCACACCCCTAATTTAAATGCTTCTGCAATGACCAGCTCTTCTCCCCGTAGTACCTTATTTACTCGCATAAGACGCGCACCTTTTTTCCAAATTTTCACTTCATAAAGTTGGGGTGCGCGTCTTACGAGAGGATTTCCCGTCAAAGCGAAAAATTCGTGTTTGAAATGCGCGCGTTTCGTCTCGTAGCGCTCGCTGCTGCTACGTGGTGAACAAAGTATTCGGGAGACTAGTGAACAGAGTATGTGGTAGAGCGCGACACTAGCTTCCTTCACTACACCCTAGCATCAGCCTCGCACACTACTCGCCACTCGTAGGCCGTGGGCGTAGCGTGGGTGTAGTAGTGCAGGTGTTTGTTGACTAGGCCTAAACACGCACGGGCACGATAACGTGATAAGTTTTAAAGGTCGTATTTTGAGGGCTTTCACGGCGAGTGTAAAGCTCCCAAGTTATTGGCGATGCCGAGGAAATTGGAAATCGTGCCGCCGGCAAAAAATACAGAATAAGTGAGTTGTGTATACGAGATTGGAGAAAGCAGAAGCTGAAACTGCAAGAAACTTCAGGCTCGCGTGAAGCTTTTCTTGGGCCTAAGGAAGGCAAGTTTCCTGCAGTAGAAGACCAGTTGCTTACTTTCATTCGAGACCGTCGAAATTCTGGCTATGCGGTCTCCACGGAGATGTGTCAGATGAAGTCAAGATTAATTGCAAAAGAACTAGAAATCGAACCAACGGAATTCAAAGTGAGCCGCGGCTGGTTACAGCGATTTATGAAGAGGTTGGGTTTCTCCATCCGTCGCCGCACAACAATATGCCAGCGTTTGCCGCCGGCATATGACGAAAAATTACGTCCGTTTCAGCGTTATGTACTAGTACGTTTGAGGCAAGAACACAATTACATGCTTTCCCAAATAGGCAACGCCGACCAAACGCCCGTCTACTTTGAAATTCCATCGGAGACGACAATCGCGCCGACAGGGTCCAAAGTGTCACTGTTTTAATAGGTGGCTCTGAAAAACAACGAGTGACTGCGATGTTAGCCGTCACAGCTGATTGTTTTAAACTTCCGGCGTACGTAATTTTGAAACGGAAGACGATTCCCAGAGAAAATGGTTGTCAGGGCACAGGCGAAGGGATGGATGAACGAACAGTTGGTTCTAGACTGGGTGAAGGTTCTGTGGGAGCGGAGACCTGGTGCACTACTGAACCAACGTTCAATGCTAGTTTTAGACAGTTTTAGTGGCCAAAAAACTGATGAAGTTAAACGGCGCATCAACAGTTGAAACTCGGACCTAGTAATAATACCGGGAGGCATGACGTCCATGATGCAGCCACTTGACGTCTGCATAAATAAACCATTCAAGGGACATCTAAAACAGTTGTATGCAGAATGGATGTCCGAAGGCGAGCACCTCATGACGCCCACAGGGCGCATTAAACGCCCACCAGTCGAGTTGCTTTGCCAGTGGATACAAACGGCATGGGACCGCATTCCAGGCGAGCTAGTGCGAAAGAGTTTCTTGAAATGTTGCATTTCGAACGCTCTTGACGGCACGGAAGACCACGAAGTGTGGCAAGACAGTGCGAGCGAGAGTGCAGAGTGAGAGGACGATAACCTTCACAGCGACTCGGCGAGTGACGCAGAGCTGGAGTAGGTCGAGCCGCCCAGAAGTCCAGTGTTCGACCGTAACAGGGTGTACGAACTGTGGCGTCGACTATGATCTCGCGATTAGGTCTAGGCCTACATGATTACGTTACTACGTAGGCCTACGTAAATTTTGTTGACAATTATAAGAAATTATTATTATTATTTTAAAAGTATTAATTAAGTATATTTTATGTTCTAAAATAAAAACATGATTTTTCAAAAAAAAAAACTTTTGTTTTGTTTTTCCTGTCCCAAAAAACAGGGTGCGCGTCTTATGCGACGGCGCACCTTATGCGAGTAAATATGGCACCTTCTTTTTATTTCTTTAACTTTTCTTCATAACTATTAGTGTTCCACTCTTTTCAATGCTTATTTTCATGTTAAACTTCAGTGTTTCCTCATTCCATCTATCTACGCTCTTCTGGACTTCTTCAATGGAATCTCCCCATCTCACTATATCATCTGCAAATATCATCGTTTTAGACGTTTTACTTTCTGTGGGTTCAACTTTACGCAGCATGTTATCCATAACAATGGTAAATAATTTAGGTGACATCACACTACCTTGCCGTAGTCCACTGTTTATTTCAAACCAAGTGGTTCTACCAAATGGTGTTTGAACACAGCTCTTTGTTGTGACATTATGTGCTTTGAATTCTTGTTATTAGACTTTGTTCTACTTCTGCAGCTTTTAAGCATTCCTAAGCTTTTGCTCTTGGGACACTGTCATATGCTTTTTCTAAATCCAAGAAGACTATGAACATTTCTTCTCCCTTTTCCCACTTTTTTCCATTATTTGTCTGAGCGCAAATATGAGATCATATCAAAATTTTTCGTGTGATATCGATAATTGAATGATATGTCATAGCCCAGCCCTAGTTAGGAGTGGCGAGGATGTTGTTGGTTTGTTGCTTCTACTTTATCGGCATATTTACGATCGGGAAAGCGGGTGACCTTGGTTGGATGGGATGGGTGATCTCGATTTTGAAAATATTAGCCCTGCAGCCGAGAAATGGTGCTCAATTGCGTTCAGATAACCTAGGAAGTTTCCCTGGCATGTCTCGCCACCATTTAAAGAAACAAAAAAAGGTAGGGTGTCCTCTTTTTGTCTCCTCTGTAGGTCATATTTTACTATCATGTTACTCAGGTTTGGTGGACGTCTGAAGAACATCTGGGGATGTTGTTGGCCAGGTGTTGTGGTAGCAGAGGATGCAAGGAGGTGGCTACCTCTCTTGAGGATGTGTAGGCCAGGGTGCCACTTTCTCACCAAGGGTATTGTGTCTCCTTGGGTAGTTGTAGACTTGATAGGTTTGTCAGCGGTGGGGCGGTACACTAGTTGTTCGATTGTTCTTGGGGATAACCTGGCAACAGAAGTATTCACAATGCGGTGTGTGGCTCGTTGGTCTTGTTGTTAGCGTATCTGCTTCCAATGCAGAAGGTCCAGGGTTCGATTCCCGCCATAGTCAGAAGTTTTTTAACTTCTGATTTGGGTCCATCAGTTCTTGTCTTAGGAGTTTGTAAACGGTGACTTTGGAGCCGTCTAGCAACGAAGCACATAATAAATTCAGAGTTGTGCTGAATCGGCCTTGTTGATTCTGGCGTTGATTCGCGGGTGTTTGCACTGTCCATACCACTGATTGCTATATTTCCTATTACAAATAACGATCTTTGGTTGGTTATCGCTCACTCGCCGATTTATTTATTTTTATTTTATTTATTTATTTAACGTCTATCCTATTCAGTTATAAAAACTGATTTACAAAGGAGGACAACTAAATAAATCTAATTACGTAGATGCAGAAACAACAATAAACTACATTTTCGTAAATATTTGAAATAGTAGCATTACAACAACATTGCATTTAAACACAACAATTTTGGTAACAAAAAAAAATAAATATATTACATGCATTTAATGAATGAATCAAATATAAAAAAGGGTGTAGAATGAAAAGAAAAGAAAAGAAAGGGAAAAAAAACAAAAGGAAAAAGAAAGAAAAAGACAAAGAAAGAAAAAAAAAGAAAAAGAAAGAAAAAACATTAAAAAAGAAAAACAAAAAGAAAAAAAACTGATTTATTAGACGATCCCACTCAAACGAATATGAGGTTTGCCAAAAATCAGGAACAGCAAATCAGGGAGTATAATCAAAAAACTTTCGCGGAAGAAAACCACCGAACGCGAAATCTTTATTCTTGTGATCAATCTTCATTTTTGTGTTCAAATCTTGATAACATTTTAGTCCAAAAAATCTTGACTCATATATTAAATATCAGATATATAATTATTTAAAATTGTTTATGTCAAACTGATCACAGCAATGATACAGGACACCTAACCAAGTTGCAAGCTCCATCATGTGGCGGCAACCAGACAATCTAGCAGAAAATATAATTGAAAATACATTGTTTATATCATAAATTAAAGTCAAAATGAACAAACAAAGAGAAAAGCAAAATCTATTACAAAGAACTTATGAAGGTAAATTAACATTACACAAATACGCAGACAATAACTACAAATAAATAGTAAAAATCAATTCTTTGCTCTTTGATTCATTATCATTGCCTTCAATTTTACTTTTAAATTGTACAATTCTAGATCAGTAAACTGGCTTCTAATATCATAGAAAGAATCGAATAATACGCCTACTGTACATAAATGATTTCTAAATGTTCAGAATTTATCTTAGGAACATTCCAATGAGTTTATTAAAGTAGATTTTCTATCACGATCAACAATTTTAAAAAGTATTTGGTAGAATACCTAAAAAATACCTTTCAAACTTTCGTAATGTCATTAAGAATATATTCATCCTCTCCTCAATGTCGGGGCATACAGGGTTGGCTTAGTCGTTTGATCTTAAATCCCCATGAAATCAGTTATTTAACTGATGGTAGACTCTAAATACAATTTCATTTATTATTATTGATGTGTCGAGGATCTTCGTCGTCTAGAACAAGCGTTGCTGGTACCAACGAGTGGCAGGGACTGGGTTAGTATACTCGGTAGCAACTCTTGAATGTAGGTACTGTGTACTGTTGTGGGCTTAAAGTGTCGCTGGTGCGAGCTGGACTCTTCGATGGAGATGTCACATCAGGAGTTATCCGATGCGGACATCTCCACGTGAACTGACTATATGAGGAGTTCCTCCAGTATGTATGGCTTTCCTCCACATGGGTCCACAGGGTGAATTGTGTCAATGAACCTCAACAACAACGTTTTCTGGTGCTAACTGAATTATCTCCAGTTTACATGTAGAGTTGCGTAGAAGGGCCTTGCGGGTTCCCATCGCTGTACTTGGTTGAGAAGATATCTTGTCCGTGAATCGGAAGTTGTTCATCGTGAGTACCATGCGGGCTAGTTGTACCAGAACTGTGTGCCAGGTTTGGGTGTTATTGGGATGGGTGCTTAGAAATTGTTCCATGGCTGAGAGACCCTGGCCCATTGGGATGTTAGTGTAAAGTGAACTAACATCAATAGTGATCATGATAGTGTTGGCTGGCAACAGAGTGTCCAGGGCTCTTAGCTTTTCTAAGAAGTGGTAGGTGTCGCGTATATGAGAGTCTAGCTGGGCTACCAACGGTTGCAGATGGTGGTCAACGTAAGCAGAGATTCTCTCAGTAGGCGAGTCAAAGCTGGCAACAATGGGCAGACCTGGGTTACCAGCTTTGTGTATTTTTGGCAACATGTAGAATGTTGGTGTGCGAACTTCAGTGGGTGTGAGTGTAGATATGGTGGCTGAGCCTCTATGATTGAGAAAGTCCTTTATGGTGTTAAGATGTTTTGTGGTGGGGTCTTCCTGAAGCATCTTGTAGGTGTCTGGTACAGTGAGTTGTCTTTCAGCTTCCCCTATGTAGTCCTCTACATTCTGGATGGCTATGGTTGACCCTTTGTCAGCTGGCAGAATTACCATCCCTCCGTAATCTTTTAGCTTAGAAACTTTCAGCATCTGATACGCTACGCAGTAGAGAAATCTTCTCGGATATCTTCCCTGCAAACTAATGGTCCGCACTTCTTTTGTGCTCATACAAACAACAAAACAAAACGAGACCGCTTCTCTTAGTTCAAAACAATACAGACATGAAAAATATTTGCAGGGGAAATTTACACATGTATACGTTTGACAAAAAGTTTTATTTAATATTTTCTACTTTGCTCCTTTTGTGAGTGTTAAATATTAAATCAAATTAAAATCCAATAATCATCTTCATTTCTTAGTTATAATGCAGAACATTTGCTTTCATCTTTGCAGGAGCCGCTGACAGATTATAGAGTCCCACTACAGCAACTCAAGGAGTGGTTTCCAGTAGAAGTTGTGGACCGAAAGAGAAAGGAAATTGCTAATCTACTGAAAGATCTCATGAAAGAAGCCAATATAGATGTAGGAAGCCTCGATCTGCCCACCCTAACTTTCGGCGACGAAGACTCAGACCTGGCGAATGAAGAAGCATTGGCGATCAAAGAGCGAAGATGGGAAGAAAATGCTGTCGTTACATGTAGAACGGTAGGTTCGAACGAAGCTGTGTTACATTACACTTGCAGTTTCCCGGATAATATAGTCCCCCTTGTAAACTATGCACATTCAGATGATGAAGTTGTCATATTGTAATGTATCCATTTAATAGGGCTGTGCGAGCAGTGATTTTATTTATTTATTTATTTATTTATTTATTTTTTATTTAACGTCTATCCTATTCAGTTATAAAAACTGATTTACAAAGGAGGACAACTAAATAAATCTAATTACATAGATGCAGAAACAACAATAAAAAGTCTTCAATCTCGAGCGAGATTTGAGATCGAGAGCACTGAAATTGCAGCACGGTGCGGGTAGAGGTTTTTGAGCTCGGATCGGTTTCAGGTACTAAACTTCACTGGGTTTTCGGGTCGGGTAGGGAAAATCAGGAGTCGGTGTAAGTCCTAAATTAGGTGGAAAATGGCTGCAAGTCTGTCGCAATCCACTCTCCAATGTCCCTGAAACTTAACAAATTCCGGCCAGATAGGCCCTAGCTACCCTAGTGTCACTAGCTTAGGCTAGCCTAGGGCTACTCATATAGGCCTAGGCTTTGTTAGCTTAAATTTGTTTTTTTACAGGGCCTAGGCCAAAATGTTAGGCTAGGCTAAATGTTTGGGTTAAATATGCTTTTATTATCAAAATTCCTAGGGCTATGCCTAAGCCCAGTAGGATCCTAGGCCTAGGGCCAGGTGAACTCAATTAATTCATAATTTTTACCAGGCAAGGCCTAGGGGACCTTTTAACATTTTAGGAAGAGACTTAACCAATGCAGTAGTTCTAGGCTAGTTAATCTCAGTGAACTGGTCACGGATGTCTGTTTAAAATTTTGGCTCAATCTGTTAGGTTGTTTGGCTGTAGCGGACCAGACAAACAGACAGACATTCTCACAGTGAGTGCCGTTCTGCTTGACCTGTGTTGATAGACTCACTCGTCTAACTAAATATTATTTAAGAAGAGTGTTTAGTCCAAATAATTTCCTTTTAAATGTCCCTTAATGTCCAATAGGTATTAACTTAAACATTCTCCCTTCCAGCTTCACTCCTCTATCCGATCAACGGATGGCGATAGAGTACCTGCACATTGGTACTCCATTGGTGACCCCAATGAAAGATGCCTTCTTCCAAAAGGTCTTCACGACCGTATGTATGGCCCCTGGCGATCTCGAAACCCAAAGAGAAACCGCCCACGACGTTCGACATTCTCTGGGAATCTTCTGAGAGAGACAAGGAGAACAACCGGCAAAGATACAAGTGTCCGAGCGTTGCAAGCAAGCCGATCGGCAAGGGCGCAAGTCCGTCGAAGAAAAAGAGCCCTTCGCCTTCAGGCCCTGCGTGAGTTCAGTTCTGTTGGTTGATATCGGGGTTTAAGAGGGTTTCAAAGTATCATCTGTCACTACTTAGCCATTTTCTTTAACCAAGTTGTGTCTTTCAACCTTTTCTTTTCACCTATCTCTCATTATGCCATACAGCATCTTCTTGTTAACATGCACAAACCTCTCTCATTTCTTCTGTCCAGCCAAGAAACCATTTTTGACGTTCTTCTTTGACCACTGCCCCTGCATCTCTTTTACGTTTATTGTACTCGTCCTTAGACTCCTGTTACTTAACTCTTATCTGTACCAATTTTTGAATACATTATTCTTCTTTGCAGTAGCTTCTTTTGTCATATTATTCCACCATGGTGTTTCCTTATACCTTCTCTTTCCATTTGTCCTACAACATAGGTAATAGTTCTTCTGCTTGAACAAGACCCTTTTTTTAAAGCTCTTCTTCAACCCCTCCTATTTCACTTTTGGGAATTCCTTTAGTGACTAGCACGTTATATTCTCTAGCAACATCCTTATCCTTTAGCTTTCACACCCTTATCTTCTTTTCTTGGATTGTGCTCTTCTTTACTTCCTTAGTTCTTTTAATTCGGCAACTACTAGTCTGTGGTCGCTATCCACGGACACCCCCGGTATAACTTTCACTTCCCTTTAATCCGGTATTAGCTCATTATTAATTTAATTTTGTAGTTGATTTTTTGGGCCTCCCTATGACCGCGGTCCCTTAGTTACGCCACTGCTGTGATACTGATATTACCTTATTTCTGTCTACAGTAGCAAGAAGTTCTTTTGCTCCGACTCGCAAGAGAGCATCAAATCTTTGTCGTCGTCCCAATGTCTGCATGGATCGCCGCAAAAATCTCCCCCAACAACGACCACCGGAACTCGGAAAACACCAGCGCCCGTCGCAACGATGTTATCGTTGAGTGCCCGGCTGAATTTACCAAGAGTGATTGGCTCGCGGGCATGATAGAGCCCTACAACAAAGGTAGATATTTTTACTACCTAGGTGCCCGTTTGGGCGCCGCAGTCAAGCCGTGACACGCTACACACTCGGCCACCTTAGAAACGTGATGTGAACATGAAAACTATCAAAATCGAAGGAATTTAGGTACCTGGGAACACATGCCAAATTTTTTGGGGTACGAGCATTCCTTCAGTGAGTGCAGCTGCACTCGGCGAGTGCAATGAGTCAGTGCAAACTAAATGTGCACTCAGTGCATGCCAATGGAAAATGCCATAAGATTTTAATTTGTCAGACTAGGTATATATTTTAGTATTTATTTATTTACTATAGAATGGCCCAATATAAAGTTCATGAATGCATTTAAGAGGATCCGATATAGGACATGTGTTTTTATTGTGTGGCTCGTTGGTCTTGTGGTTAGCATCTCTGGATATAGGACATGTGTTTTTATTGTGTGGCTCGTTGGTCTTGTGGTTAGCATCTCTGGATATAGGACATGTGTTTTTATTGTGTGGCTCGTTGGTCTTGTGGTTAGCATCTCTGCTTCCAATGCAGAAGGTCCAGGTTCAGTTCCCGCTCAAGTCCTGATTTGGACTTAAGTCCATCAGTTCTTGTCTTAGAAATCTGTAAACGGTAACTTTGGAGCCGTCCTAGGAACGAGGCTCATAATTAGAGATGTGCAAAAATGGTGACAACGAAATTTGCGAATTTTTTTAAAGTTGCAATAATCCCTTCAAATTCAGTTTGCACATGAATCTCATGAATTGTGATTGAATGGTACCAATTTCCAATTCGCGAAATTTCGCGAAATTTTAGTTGATACCGCGAACTAGTGGCGAAATTAGCAATTATGTCCTTAAATGCGAATTAGGTCGCGAAATTTTAAAAAAATAAAAAAATTTCAAAGTTTTGGTGGAGGTGCCGGGTCGAAGTCGAAATTAAATTAATACTTGCTGGTAGATATGGTGGAGGCGCCGGGTCATACA
Source organism: Sweltsa coloradensis (assembly GCA_024449915.1). Lineage (NCBI taxonomy): Eukaryota > Metazoa > Arthropoda > Insecta > Plecoptera > Chloroperlidae > Sweltsa > Sweltsa coloradensis. Next base: position 21,056 of record JAMZAV010004778.1, on the reverse strand, counting down.
ACGCGATTGTGAGATCTTAATAATCGTTTGAACGAGAGTAAGCTCAAAATACTTCAAATCCATATCAAAAGACACATAAAAAATGCATAATTTCGTAAATTTGGTGGAGGTGCCGGGTAGACGAAATTAATTCTGGTAAAAACTGTCGGAAACTTTGAAAACTGAAGGCTGAAATTGAGCTTAAAATTAAAACTGATTCTGAACTTCACTCTCATGAGCTTGTTTTTCTTTTAAATCATTAAAATCAATCAATCAATTTTTTTTTTTTTTTTAAGTTGTGCATGAGAAAATTGTGTTTTTTGGTAAATCGCGACAAATCGCGAATTTTTATTTTTAAGGCGCGAATTTTCAAACTTTAAAAAAACATTTTTGCACATCTCTACTCATAATAAATTTAAATTTGTCTGAATCGGCCTTGTTGATTCTGGCGTTGATCCGCGGGTTTTTGCACTGTCCATACCACTGATTGCTATATTTCCTATTAAAGAAAATGATCTCCCAACGCAGAGTTGGACGTGGCAACAAATAATGATGATCTTTGTTTGGGTTATCGTTCTCTCGTCGATTGCATCGGGGCTTTGGTTTACTGTCCCCCACTGAAAATCAGTTATGTGACTGAGTGGGTAGACTCTAGGGATGACATCGGGTACTCGGGTACCCGACTCCTGTTGGAGTCGACTTCGGGTAAAATTTTTTTTTTTATTTTTTTTTTTTTATGATAAATTGACTGAGATTGCACTTGTTGTCTCGTTTGTCGTTATCTTATCTCAAAACGTACATATAACAAATCAGCGAGAGTCTTGGCCGGGCCAAGAGACAAGCAAGCTAGTGATACGTAGCGGGTGGAGGGGGGAGGGGGAATGGCCGGACAGCGTTGTGCAACCCCACTGAAAATCAGTTATATAACTGAGTGGGTAGACTCATACAATTTATTTATTATTTATTTAACTAGAGTTGTGGGCTAAAAATAACTTTTGCATAAAATTAAAAAAAAAAAAAAAATTAAATTAAATTAAATTGCGGATCGGGGAGTCGACTCCTACCCGGTTCCCAAGGCTTAAGAGTCGACTCCAATATTTACTTCCCGATGTCATCAATAGTAGACTAACTAAATACAGATCTTTTTTTTTTTTTTTTAAGTAAATACTGACTGACACCACAGATGTTTGAAATTTTGAATAGGGCTTTATGGTAACACTTCAAAGAAACTATTTTTATATAATAAAAACAAAATTAAAATGATTTTCAGGATTTTGGATTTTGATAAAAAGGAAAAAATTGTTCATATTTGTGGCTTGATCCTGGCTGATTGCTAGGGCTGTCCATGTATGCTTTGTTATTGACAACTATGTCAACTTTCATATACATCGGATTCTTCCCGGCCGAGCGAATAGCTATTTGACAACTGTCAACAATTGGCTTGTTCACTGCGACTTTTACTCACCAAGCTGCGCTGCTGTACTATTCCCCCACCGCCGTCTGAATGCATGTAAAGGCGGATGTAGACGGCGGTGATAGCCCAACTTGCGGGTGTCAAGGCTGCTCATAGCTGTCAGCAGCCTCTGTTTTTACTGTCAGTTTGCATAGTTTTATGTTGAAAGCAAAATGCCCAAATTGCTGTGTGTATTCGTGTAAGGAGAGAGGAGGGCATACTGTCGTGTTTATTACTACAGTAAACCCTCGTTAGTTCGAAATTGAAGGGACCCCAAAAAAGGCATTTCGAAATAAAAAAATTCGAACTTAGCATATTATTTTCAATTTTTTTTTTTTTTTTTAATGATTTGTACTTAGGCCTAGTTTTTTTTTGTGATTTTACAACTGTCTAGGGGATAAAAGACAGGCTAAACTAGGAGCTAGGAAAAGGCTAATAATGTTATTACCTGACACAAGTTATGATAATAAAAATGTGTTACCTACACAAATTTTATTAATTAATTTGCATTTACATATTGTGCTGAAGGCTATGTCATTTTTCTAAATTTACAGTTCTATGTACAGTAGTATTTAATATGTAGGCCTACATTATTTACATCTTGTTGCTTGTGTACCCAGTAGGCTAGGCTAGGCTCGAGGAAGTTGTCATTCCTGTAGAAAGAAAAACCGTGGTTAGCACTAGGCCTAGGAAAAGCTATAAATTTCATTGTTAAAGAAAGATTGGATTTAAATTCACATACCTCACGTCGAACTTGAAGGTCGGAAAAAGTCTCCCATCATCCTCTGCACTAACTTCTGTCTCGAAGTCTCCCGAACGAATTTCGCAAGTCCATCAAATTGCTCCAAGGTCAGCTCTGTGGTATCCTTAGTCGCGATGTAGGCCTCCAACACAGCAAGCGCGTTGCCGACTTCTTGCCTGGTAGGAACAGGGCGCTCGATCTCGTCGGGTTCATCTTCATCGTCGCTAATAGGCGTGCTGGTACTAGCCTAGGCCTATCGGATGGCCCTGGTTCCGACTCATTTGAAGGCTGGTCTTCAGGCTCTAACTCCACGGCCGAAGTTGCAATGTCTTCGTCCACATTCACGTAGTCGTTGAAGCTGGCGCCAAACTGTGCATGGTCACAATTCACAACAAACACTCGCAAAACACGTAGTCGGCTAACAACGGAACAAACACTTGGCGATGCAACTGTCCTGAAAGCTTGAGACGTAGGCCTACTGTGCAATGCCACGGGCGCGTCGCCTAAGTGTTGATGTCGCCAGGCTGCAGTAGCTGCCGGCCGGGTCCAGTCACGTGGTGCGTGCGCATCTCCTTTGTCGTCGCTGCAGCTAGCCATCGGTTTGTTTTCGTGCGGCGTACTACAGACCGTTCAAAACACATTTTCCGAATTCGAACATCGGAAAAATTCTCGGAAAAGTTCTTCGAATTAACCACACTATTTCACACGTAAATTGACCGTTAAGGCCAAGATATTCTTTCGAATTACGAAATAAACCGAATTTCGAATAAACCGAATCTAATACACTGTTAAATCCTATACTGACCGTCGGGACCGATGTTTTCGTTCGAAATAAAGCATTTTTCAAAGTAACCGAGTTGGAAGTAACGAGGGTTTACTGTACAAATAAATACAATCAGCAATCACACATAATATACTGACATGTGTCTTTACGGCCTCCTGCCTACGTAACCTCTCTCATGTCAACAAATCAACACTGGCTAGGCCTAAGCCCTAGGCTTTGCTGAGGCGTATGCAAGTAGGGCCTAGGCCTATACTTGTTAATTTATAATACCATGATATTGATATGCCTAGGTCTACATCTAATGCTGAAGAAAAGCCTAGGCCCTAGTCTTTAGTAGCCTTATTCCAAGTAGGCCTAGGTCTAATCTCAATAACAGTGCTAGGCCCTAGGTTTAATTCAACGGCGCCATCCATGTGCTTTCATCTCTTCTTTTAATTTTCCTATCATCCATGTTTCCATTGTTTAAAAGTTTAAACACAAACAAAATATGCTATTGAATAAAATTACTTAAAATAGGCCGTACGACTACTTACGTAAAACGATACGTAAACAAACAATCGAGGAAGCATACAGATTTGACAATGCAGAGCCTGCTATACATAGTTTATTTTAAACGCCGCCACGGTCTTAGGGCAGGGTCCACTAGATACCTAACAAGCAGCTCGGAATAAGTATCTAGTGGACTCTGGTTTAGGGGGTTAGTGCAGTGGCGCGATCTGCGCGGAGCTTTGCGTGACCAAGCCAATTGTGTGTTATTGATGGAACTAAAAAATTTCAATACTTATTTTTTTGTTTATTTATTTTACCAATATGCCTACAGTACAGACCTTTATAATATGACTTTTTAAAATATTTAATTTGCTTATTATTATGTCTTCTTCTTCTTCTTATGCCAGCAATTGACCTATTTGGCCATCATGCGTTTCCGTATGTGTAAAATGTGTGTGTAAAATAAATGTGTAAAATAAATAAAATACATCAAACTTGGTTAAAAATTAAAATGCTTCGTTTGTCATGTTGTCTGTGGCAATATGCAGCATTGTCTATACCAACACGTTTACTGCATAAGCGTAAATAAATAATGCATATGTAGGCCAGTAGGTCTAAAACTGCAGGCCTATGCTCTTAAACATAGTCCTTGTTTTAGTTCCTATTCTGCTACCTTAGCTAATAGATTTACGCCTACCCTACCTTTGTGCTCTTTACCCACTTACTAGTGGCTCATAATAATAACTTGACTATGAGCAACAATTATGTTAGGCCTCCCTGGTGTAATATATTATGAAACCTTTCAACTGAACTTTAACCTGTTACCAGAGTTGGGGAGTAACTTAACGAAAGTAACGCGTTAGCGCTAACGCGTTAGTTTTTTAGTAACTTTTAGGGTAACGGTTTTTTTTTCAAAATCGGTAACTTTTTAAAGTAACTGATATTTATTTTCAGTAACTTTCAAAAAACGTTAAGTTGAAAGTTACTTTTGGTTTGCAGCCTGTACTCCATAGAAATGACCATTGCATTTATGAGGATATATCTCAAATCTGGTTTTCCCAATAATGAAATGTTTTTTTAAGAGGAATTCTTGTCAAAGCATCGTTTCCGAGGAGAAATTCTCGCATCAGCCGTCCGGTAGGGATGGCAACCCTCTCCCCCCCCCCTCGCCACCCCCCGCCTACGTATTGTGGTTGGCATGTTCATTTTTGTGGCATTCCAATTCCATTACGGTCATCCTAGCATCGCGTGCAGCAGCAAGATTGCTTACTTTGGTGACATTTTTGTTTCAACTTTCAATCGCAAATTTGCAGCCCGTGTTTCCTCTAGGATCAAATCGTCACAAAGTGTTGTGCGTTCCATTCAGTGTTCTCCGTCCCGTTTAAGTGTTTTAGCCTGCGTTTTTCTTGTTATCTTATCATTAATTTAAATATATTTTTATTCCCTTTCACTCATCACTGTTACTGTTCAGTGTGTAGTGTAGTGTTCTGTTCTGTGTTAGATTGGATTTTCGTGTGTTATAAATACGTACGTACGTAATTACGTTACGCGTTTACTATGGCTGAAGGCAAAAGTGAAAGTGAAAACGTTTTACCCTGGGCAAATTTTAATTTTAATTTATAGGTATTATAAGTGGCCTCAGGTATTTTATTTTCTGTAAAATTAGCATTTCAGACGCAAATGCCGTAAAACTAACTTTTAAAAGTTACTTTTTATGGTAACTTAACTTTCAAGTTACTTTATTTTTGAACTAACTTTAACTAATTACTTTTAAAGTCAACTAACTTAACTTTTAAAAAGTTACTATTTTTGGGTAACTTCCCCAACTCTGCCTGTTACTTACTTTTATTCGCAATATTTCGGGGACTGCGTCTCCTTCTTCAAGCATTGTCCATGCCCGACTGACGTGTAGACCTCGTCTGGCGTACAGGAAGGGAAACGTCACGACATATCTCGGTGATTTCTTTGTTTATTACTGACGACCCCCAAACAGGCGGTAAATCATAATTCACTTGGCTCCAAAATATCGCAAATAAAAGTAAGTAACCCAGGTTAAAGTTCAGTTGAGTGGTTTTATAATATACGTTTCCGGGTTAATGAGTTGTTATAGTAATTATTAAAAAAATGTTTTGCCATACTGGCACATTGGCCGTAAACCTAAACACAACGCAAACAATTTTTAAAATTTTGTTAAAAAAATCAACTTATTCCATCTTAATAAACTGTAATGAATCTCACCTTTGGGCCTATAAAAATGGCATGAAAGCCTCGCTTAAAGCTCAGTCCAAAATGTTTTTACCAGGTCCTTTGGGCCTATAAAAATGGCATGAAAGCCTCCGTTCCTCTTTCAAAAGTTCAGTTGATAATGTCCAATAGCCCTTAGGCTTTCGTTATTATATTAATAGTTCAGTTAAAACGTTATTACGTACCAATATCCGCCCTTAGGCTTACGTGCTTTGTAGAGCTGTAGTTTGTCTGAAGCGGAGTTATAGGCCTAGCCTAGGTCCCCTAGACCGAATCCCAGGTGTAGAAGTCCAAAAATCGTGTCCCCACGTCCAGGTGAGAAGCACGCCCGCGAGTCCCAAGTCTTGCCTCAATCGTGAAAGTTCCTTAGAAGGTAATTGTATGTGTTAATTAAGTAATTGTCGGCGTCTTGGGTCTTCTCGGATGGCGTCCTTCCTGCCCTCGATCAGCACATCCGTGCTCGTGTATGGCTAGATGGATTCTGTGGCGTCTGCCGTGGAAGTTTCCAGGAGTTCTTACTGATGATGTCATAAAAGAACATTCGAATGTTCTATGGCGTCTTTAGAATTACTTAAAGCTCATTTTCGCAAATCACGCGTAGTAATTGAAGATCGCAATGTCATTGCCATGTTGCATATAAAATTATCAGAACTGTAGTTGGTCGACAATGCACTCTATCGGTGGTTGGTGAAACTAATACGCTAGATCGCAGCACCTGTCATATGTTGGTTGAAATGTCGATGGTCCATTCAATGGTCGATAACTGTTCGATCGACAATTTGGTTCTGTGCGTTACGCTAGAATGCAGCACTTGGTTTGAAGTTGGAGAACACACGGGTTAAAATACGCGTGAATATTTGAATTGATATTTTGATACGTAAAAGTTCGCAATTGTTTTGACACTAAAGAATTCACTGTTGTTGTTGTTGTAGTTGGTTAATATTGATTGTTTGACTGAACATTGAAGAGTTTAATAAATGTTTTCTTATAAATTTGTTATTGAATAATTATTTAAAGTAGGCCTAAAAATTGGTTATGTTACAGTGTCCTCCTTAATTGAGAACAGTTAAAAAGCATTGACAACTGTGAGCAATTAATTATAAGTGACATTAGAAATGATATTAAATCACAAATTTACATTGTTGGTTACTTTTAGCAATTACAAAAATACAATAAATGGTACATTAAACAAGAATACCAATCTGAAATTAATGTGGTACAAATAAACATGTTATAATAGTCAATGTCAAATAGTCAGGAATGTCAAAAGGAGATGTGTAGGATGTAGAACTGAGCTCCTAACCAGCCTAACTCCTTAATGACTTAATTAAAATTATCAAAATTTATGGTCCTCCTAGAACCCTTGAAAACAAAACTAGTAATTATGAAATATTATGTAACGTCCTCCCTAACGTTCCGACTTCCACAGTCTCTCTCCTCTTCCTTTAAGTTTTAATAGGTGAAAATACAATCTCACTATTTTTGTTTGTTTATCCCATAATTTTGTATCAATTTCTAAATCACTGTACCATTTCGAGAATAAAATGATCAGTTCCAAAATTGCCCTGATAGCGCTTTCCGCATCTTGCAACACAAAGTTATCAACTACGATGGCTTCAAAATAAGAATTACCATCCACTGCATGGCTATGAAGTAGACCATCAGTCCTCCCAATCAACACATGATTTATAACCCCCCTATGAAATGTTCAAAATGACATTTATTTCCCTTAAGCTTCGCAGTATCAGGGTTTGAGAATGTATTTTCTTTTATAAAATAAATCGCTAATTAAAAGAATTATATCAGCATTTATTTACTAACGTACGCGTATCAGAATGTTTATGGTGTGATGATTAATGATTATGTATGTAGTAGTAACCTTCCGTTACCTACTGTCAGATTCTTACAATCGAAGAATCCCCTCTCGCTTATAACTAAGTAATGTTTATAGGTTGTGATACTTCTGGACTAGATTTCGAATATTAAACACTGATTTTGAATTGTCTATTACTAAGCTTAATAGGTTTTCATAGACAAAAGTTTTCTAAACCACCAGGTTACCTCGTGTAATGGGTGCTGGCTCCTAAATTCGATACGCGAGTTTACTCCTTACTTTTCAAATAATGAACTATGTTCAAGGTTTTATGGTTTATTTATTTAAACCACCGTTGCCCAAACTGCAACCTTCCACACGCTGTACACCACAGCCTTATAAAATGAGTTTTAATAAATCATTTTATTGCTACACAGGCGTAACGCCACCAGAAAGTATCACTTTAATAAAGTATCCATCGATCAAAAGAATTACACCGATATCTACTTAAAAACGCCATTAAAATTAATAAAAGGTTGAATAATATACCACTGCATCTCTACTACAAGAAGCCTACAGCAAAAAGGCGTTACAAACTCACTAAAAGTACACGATGACAACACAACAAGTTAATTATGTATGATTATTAACGATTGATTAAGTATAAGGTTGATTAAATATAAGGTTAACTAATTATAAGGTTCAGATGGTACCAAAATGCCTCGCCTCTTCAAGAGTCCATCCACAGAAAATTGTACCTCTGACCAGGTAAGTGTAGTGTGTGGTTGTTATTTAGATGTAAAAAGTTGTTTAAACGTTCAAGATTTAATAAGTCCAAATAAGTTACCAAAATTATCAAAGGTGTTCAAGTTTATGGCCAAGCTACGTTACGTTCCGTTAACCAAAATTTTAAATTTAAATAAATTAAAATAAAAAAAATCAATGAAAGTATAAGTTCTGTTTTATTCAAGAAATTCAAATTAAAGTTCAAGTTCAAGGTCATATTCTATTTAAAGGTTCAAATTTAAAATTTATTTCAAAAATGTTTCTAGGTTATGTAGGCCTAGGTTCGAATAAAATTTCAAGAGTTCAACACATCTGTGTTACGCTACGTTTAAATTTAAAGTTCAAGTTACAGTTCAAGAAATTATTTAAGTTCAAAAAATATCTCAAAGGTTTTTAAAGTTACGTTACGTTACGTTAATATTAAATTTTCAAAGTTCGATGTCTACTTCAAAATTAAATATAAAGTTTAAAGTATAAATTTTATTTTAAGTGCAAAGTAGGTTTAAATTATTTTTATAGCAAAAGTAAGTTCACTTTAAAGTTCAAAAACAAATTCTATATTGATTAGGCTTAAATTCAAAAAGTTATAATTTTAGAAAAATGTGAGGTTATGTTATTTAGGCACTGTGCGCAGATATTAGGCCTATTAGGTCTATGTGCCAGGTGAAAGCAACAATAACCTATTTCTAACTTTTATTTTGTTTTGGGTGTACTGGTGTGTTTTGAAATGCTGATACTTAGCTTTAGGCCTACTATGCCTACCAAGTATCCCAGTGTCAAATTGTTTATTCTTATATTTAAAATTCAAGTGTGTTACATTCTCATCGAGTGTGTCTAGTGTTACATCTTTCTCAAGTTTCATGGTCTCATTTGTTTTATAGGTTGTTTTATTTTTATAATTCCTTAGTTCCTTAGTGTGTTTCATTACCTTTAGTTTATTTAAAAATCCCTTCAATAATATTATAAGTTCCTTCCTATCCTTACGCATAGCTTCATTTATTTTAACTTTCTTTTCCTTAGTTTTCTTTATTTGTGAGTGTTCATTTTTGTTTGTTTGTTTTATAAGTTTTAATCTTCGTTTCTTTGTTTACATATCTTAGGATGTTTTATCGTTAAGTTTTGTTTATGTTTAATTATTATTATTTGACGCTTAGGCCTAGTTTGCCTATCGGTTACGGTCGCCAAGTTCACGTCATTAACTTCGACCCTCTCTAATTTCCCTGGTGTTGCCTACTATTTGCACGTTGATTTTGATTGTCTGTGATTCTACTATTAGATGCCTGGTTATTGTCGTTATATGCTTGTTGTGTCCGATAGCTAACTGGTTGTTGATAGGGTTGCTGATCCGGTTGTTGATAGTTAGTAGCTCTGTTAGTTTGGGCTCTACGCTCGTTAGGCCTATTTTCAGGGTAACGTTGCTGTTCATTATGGTTTACACTGCTCTGTCTCTGTTCTCGGTTTTTCTTACTGTCGCGACTAAGGTTTTCGTTATCTAGTCTCTCTAAAAACAATAGCATATCACCTTCATTGTAACTTTGTTGAATGAGTATGATTCTTACTTCATACGGCAGGTGAGTCATGATTTGATTTATTAACGCGTTTGATGATGGAGCTTCCGGCAGGAATTTGGCATGTTTGAAAAATCGCTTACAGTATTCTGCCATACTGCGTGTCTTAGATTGTTCGTAGCTACCTGTATAGATTTGTCGAAGCAAGATTGAGTGTTGAGTAGGTCCCCAATATTTTTGTAAAAATACACGTTTAAAGGTTTCATAATTTTCGAAACTGTTTTCCGCAGCCCACGACTGTGCATAATCGGTTAAACATTGAATCGTTATGGTGTATTGGTGTTCCGGGTGTATTTTTAATAGGTTGAACTTGTGTTCGAGTCTGTTAAGAAACTCTACCGGGTGTAAGCTACGAAAGTTTCCGGAGTAGGTGGTACCCTCTTTTCTAAACCCGTCGCTGAGGTTTGCAATCAAATGAGTTTGGTCTAATACAGACTGTGTGGTTGGGCCTACCCCGTGGTTCATTCCGACTGGTTGTGGTTGTATAGTTTTAGTGTTTATGTGTTGTCTTAATTGTTCAACTTCTACTTTTAGATTTTGTACTTGAGTATCGGTTTCTGTTTTTATTGTTTCTTGCATTTCGCGGCATGCATCGTCTACGTCAAGTTTAATTATCGCTCTTTGCGCTTCAAGTTTCTGATTAATCATTAGATTATTGTCAGTAACTTGCTGTTCAAGGTGGATGTTCGAGTCATTAAGTTTGTGTAACTGATCAGTGTTATCGCTTGTCATTTTATGGATGTTTTTAATTGTCGCTTTATTCTGATTTATTTCTATGTTAATGGATGCAACGTTTTCATTTATGGCTTTGATCTCATCATGGTGTGCTTTAGTTAACTGTCTGATATCTTTTTGTTGTTTAGCGTTTTCGTATTTAATCAATGTAATATCGTTTTTTAATTCTGAAATGTCTGATATGATTTTATTCGCGAATGAATTTTGCTCTTCCCTGAATGATCTCTGTTCTGTTGCTACTGATTCTAATTTTACACTGAAAGATTTCTGTTCTGTCACTACTGATTCTATCATGCTGGTTAATTTTATCAAACACTCACCAATTTTGTTTTGCTCAGTTCTACCCAGGGATGTACTACCTGCTTGGTTTGTTTGGTCCACTGTGTCAGTGCAAGGAAACTCAGTCTCAGGAAGTGCAGTGCAACTTGGCGTAGGAGAAAGATTTCTGTTTAGCTCAGTTTCAGTAGGTTGTTCAGTCGCTTGTTCTAGTGTTTGTTCCACTTGAAAAAGTTCAATGTTACCATCCAAATCATTGTTCTCATTCGCATCATTAGTCCTGTTCGATCCACTCATTTTGAAAGGGTGATTTACAAGTTATTTTTACTGAATTTATCTTTAAATTTATAGTTTCAAGGGGCATGAACAAGTAAGAAGGCCCTGCACGTTCGGGCGCCACTGTAATGAATCTCACCTTTGGGCCTATAAAAATGGCATGAAAGCCTCGCTTAAAGCTCAGTCCAAAATGTTTTTACCAGGTCCTTTGGGCCTATAAAAATGGCATGAAAGCCTCCGTTCCTCTTTCAAAAGTTCAGTTGATAATGTCCAATAGCCCTTAGGCTTTCGTTATTATATTAATAGTTCAGTTAAAACGTTATTACGTACCAATATCCGCCCTTAGGCTTACGTGCTTTGTAGAGCTGTAGTTTGTCTGAAGTGGAGTTATAGGCCTAGCCTAGGTCCCCTAGACCGAATCCCAGGTGTAGAAGTCCAAAATCGTGTCCCCACGTCCAGGTGAGAAGCACGCCCGCGAGTCCCAAGTCTTGCCTCAATCGTGAAAGTTCCTTAGAAGGTAATTGTATGTGTTAATTAAGTAATTGTCGGCGTCTTGGGTCTTCTCGGATGGCGTCCTTCCTGCCCTCGATCAGCACATCCGTGCTCGTGTATGGCTAGATGGATTCTGTGGCGTCTGCCGTGGAAGTTTCCAGGAGTTCTTACTGATGATGTCATAAAAGAACATTCGAGAAGGTTTATGGCGTCTTTAGAATTACTTAAAGCTCATTTTCGCAAATCACGCGTAGTAATTGAAGATCGCAACGTCATTGCCATGTTGCATATAAAATTATCAGAACTGTAGTTGGTCGACAATGCACTCTATCGGTGGTTGGTGAAACTAATACGCTAGATCGCAGCACCTGTCATATGTTGGTTGAAATGTCGATGGTCCATTCAATGGTCGATAACTGTTCGATCGACAATTTGGTTCTGTGCGTTACGCTAGAATGCAGCACTTGGTTTGTAAGTTGGAGAACACACGGGTTAAAATACGCGTGAATATTTGAATTGATATTTTGATACGTAAAAGTTCGCAATTGTTTTGACACTAAAGAATTCACTGTTGTTGTTGTTGTAGTTGGTTAATATTGATTGTTTGACTGAACATTGAAGAGTTTAATAAATGTTTTCTTATAAATTTGTTATTGAATAATTATTTAAAGTAGGCCTAAAAATTGGTTATGTTACAAAACTAGACTATGTTCGAAAAAAAATACTATAGTGAACCTTTTACTTTTCTCTTCTGTATTCTTTCCAAGTTCCAAAGCAATGCTAATGTCACGTGACGTGTCTCTCAGTCAGGTGTGTACCCAGAAGCCGAGCATCCCCGTGAAACACGAAGCGACGAGCTTTAAGCTGATTCGCAACATGGTCCTACCAAGAAGACCACAAGACACTTCTCCCACCCCTCCGAGGGTTACCACCTTCGCAAAGCATGGCAAGGTAAGAGCGTAATTCCTATCTATTGTTACCCACATTTCAAACTTGGTTTTAAAATAGCCTTAAGACTTATTTAGACAGTTCAATCTTTCCTTCAATTCGTTGATTTCAAGGGTTGAATTCAAGACCCATTGAACAGCTATCTACAAGGTTCAATGTATTGAAAGGTAGTCACAGCTGTTTAAAACCCCCTGGCATCCACAAGCAAATATATCTATTCTAACTAGTAGTGATGACCTCGGGTAGTAAATATTGGAGTCGACTCCGGAGCCTTGGGAACCGGGTAGGAGTCGACTCCTCGATCAGCAATAAAGATAAGGTAAAAGCAGTTGACCTTCACCAATGTTGAACACCCTCCTACAGGCCTAATTTGTTCCAGGAGAGAGCATAAAAACAAATGTTTTGGCAGTAAGTAACAATACTTTATTGGTTGTTTGTAAGGTTGACTTGGTTTATGAAATTTTTTATGCCAAAGTTAATTTTAGGCCACAACTCTAGTTGCACAGCGCTGCCCCCCCCCCCTCTCCTCCCACGCCACCAACTACTTATCACTAGCTCGCTTGTCAGCCTTGGCCCGGCCAAGACTCTCGCTGATTTGTTTTGTTTACATTATGAGATAACGAGACCACAAGTGTAATCTCATTCAGTCTTGGCCCAGCAGCCTGGCTTATGAGATGAGATAACGAGACAGCAAGAGCAATCTCATTCAATTTATCATCAAAGCAAAGCAGTAGGCAACTCTATTTACACTACAATGTCCAGACTCCAGACCAAGGTCGAGAGAGACAGAGTCGGGGGGGGGAGAGAGAGAGAGAAAAAGAGACCAGTTGCACAGCACAACTCAACAGAAGTCATAAATCCAACACTTTTGAAGGAATCATAACCGGATAATTTATTGGCGATGTACCGTATAGTACCGAATATAGGCCGACCCCCTAACTTTGGTCATCGAAATTTTAAAAAAGGAATTTTTAATTAAATATTTTTATTTTACGCGCCGTTATTCCTGCGGTCTGTTTCCGCGGAGCCAGTGCCAAGGTCGTTTTCCCCGCGCAGCCTATTGACGCGGAGCCCGTGATGACGTAGGCCTGGAGATAGTGTCGCGTCCTCCGTGCCTGCCGTATTGTTGGCGCAGCGCCAGACACAAGCAGTGAACTTCACGTATTTCCTTGTCACACGGCGCTGTAACTTGGGTGTTTGAAATTAGCGCGTCAAAATGCCGATGCTCGCATATAGGCCGAGGAGGGATTTTGAGACCTAAAATAATGAAAAAACGGTCGGCCTATTTTCGGTACTATACGGTAATGTCTAATTTCTTTCTTTGTATTTACCGCGCGCGAGATAAAGAGAACCGACCTTGCCCTGTTATGTTTTTATTTACTGGTCCGAATGCCGCCCGCTTTGACAGTTCAACACAGGCCGCCGACCACATGGGTAATGCAGTCCCTTTCCTCCCCCTCATTAGCAGCAGCCTGGCAATGTGAGAAGGTCGAGTGGCTCTCCGTTCGCCCCCCCCCCCTCCCCCTCACACCCATACGATCGTAGTATTTCAGCACTGCCGACAAACGCAACTCAATACTTGACCTGGCTTACTCACTCCACTACCGGCCTCTTTTCCCGACGAGCTTGAATGCACATGTTTCTATGCCATGCGATCATTTTATTGTATGTGACGAAATCGACTGCAGTCTTCAGTAGCCAGCCTCAGTTTCACAAGTGTTGTATTGACAGCATCATTGATTAAAAACATGATTTTGCAATTATTATCCGGTTATCCCGTAAGAAAAACACGGCACTGCTGGAGAGTGCAACATTGAGAATGTGTAGTGTCTGAGCTGGCTGGCCGGCAGGGCCGTGTCCTTCACTGGCTTTGCGGGTGGGAGAGGAGGAGTAACCGGTCTCCTAGGCGCTTGCGGCGGGCAGGGTGGGGTGGGGAAGTGAACCTTCACAAAAGATCGCGCTCGCTGGCAGGAAATAGTGCTTCTTCATCGGTCGTTGTTCATAAAAGGCAAAAATGATGCATGCATTAGAGTAAATTTAACATTGAGAAACACAACATTTTGAACGATACGGTGAGGAAAAGATCGATTGGGGAACAGTGGATGCTGGAATTTTTAACATTGTGTAAATGGGACTTTTGCAAAAACTTCAAATATAGCGATCATGGCGGGAAAACGGACGATGCGGGACAATCCGTAGGGGTTTTACGGCATTTTATTTACTACAATAAACTTTGCATATGCACATTGAATTGAGATAAAAAGATTAAAATGTTGTTTGTAGTTTATTTTTACGTCTGGAAGATTTGATGGAATTTCCAGCTGCTCAAAATGGTTTTTTCCGCTCGTGCGATTTATTTCACGGTACAGATAATACACAGAATATACCTCTCCCCCCCCTCCCCTCCCCTTCCCTTCCCGCGTGATGTCGCGTAAACTTTGCTGGCTAGACTACACTTGTCTTTGGCAGTCTTTGGGAAGGTGAAGTTCGTTCTCTGTGAAGTACGATTTCAGCATGTTTTTCTGTTTTTTTTCAACGGCTTTATTTAAGTGTCCAATATTTATTACGTGACACTGACAGCATTCAGAGATAAAATACGCAGCGGGCGGGCGCGAGCACTAATGAATGAACTGATTACGTAAGTTCGGCATGAGGGGGGGGGGCACTGAGATAGCGACGAGGCAATTGACCTTGAGCTGCCTACGATCCGATATTGGTTATACTAGGCAGATGTGCCACATAAGCAATTTTGTAATCGGTGCTTGATGTTACTGCCACTTGCGATTGAACAACATGAAGCGAGCGCCGATAATGCGTGATTTATGCGTTTTTGAAAATTAACCGAGAGAAACCTTAACCGTCGTCATCACTAGTTCTAACGCTGAGCTGATTTGTATTTCTTTCAAACTCTACACCGTTTGCTCTAGCGAGTTAAAATTTTTGCACATTTTGGCTAGAAGTTTCAGTTTCATTCGTTAAATGGCAGTGTTAATGCTAAAAAACGTATCTCTAGTAATACGCGTTTCCAAGCAAAGATAGATGGCAGCACTAAAACGCAACGTGTCGGACCGATCGGTGATAGAGGCGAGCTGCTTACGGCGAGCGCTGTATATTCAGTTAGGTTCAACTTGATTTTTGTTACATTTCTGGTCATTTGCGAAACCATTGTTGATTATGTCATATCGTCCGCGTATTTTATTAGTAAAATTCGTAAGTTTTGGGGATGGGCTTTATTAAAAACGGGAATTTAATGGCATTTTAAATTGCAACAAATAATTCAGATTATTTGATGATATTAGCTCAAAAAGAACAAACCCCACTGTTAAACTATTAAATACAGAAACAAGTGTATCATATAATGTTGAATGATGAAGATCGATGATATTTTGCCAAGAAAATGTTGCCCATAGTAGTACAACTTTATTTTTAAAACAAAGCTCTGCCTTTACATTAAGGTTGCCTTAAAGACACAGAATAACAAAAATTAATTAATATACATTTATACAATTACGTTTAACAATAAGTAAAATTAGTTACATAGTATGAAAAATGAAATGAAGTGACAAATATTGATTTATACTTGTTACTTCTTAATTGCTTTGGCCATATAGATGATTTCTAAAAATCAAAATCGATCCCTTTAAAGCAAGGAGCACCAAGTCATAAATAAAACTCGCATTTAGTCTAAAACGTTTGCAAAATTTAACAAAAAAATCCGGTATTGTTCCTCTTGCTCCTATTAAGAGCCCGATCACCTCAATTTCTTTTATATCATATTTGGTGAGAAAATATGGGACGGTAGCCTCGTAGATGTCTTTCTTTTCTCGATCCACCTTCTCCGCATGTCCAGTATCTCCTTCAAATCTTATGGTAGGGTCAATGATATAGCCGTGGCTAGTTATTCGGTTAATAATACTAATAATTTCAATAATTTACTTGATATCTAAAAATCAAAAGAGCTTCTAGCAATTAATTATAGCCCTACACTTGTTTTGCACGTTTTCTACATCGTTTTACAATGTAAACGCTGAGTAGGCCTATATATATTTATCTACTAGGAAAACGCTAAAGTCCCGCCGCGTTGATGGATGAGCTTTTTTTAAGTTTTTAGTTTGCATGGGATATCTTTACTTTTGCAAGTGCTTTGCTTTGCTGCCTATGCATTGTAGGTGATTGTTGTCAAGTTTCTATTGTTTCTTGTCAATTGGTATTATTTACCGTAAAATACTTATATTTAAAGCTTTATTTCTATGGATTCTGGCTAACTTTTTCAACTTTTTCTTTCAAAAGGTACTACATCACCATAACCTTAATGTCCATGTACAATATGAACGTTGTAGCCCCACCCGTTTGGTCATAATCGGCTCAAATGGCACAAAAATATCGCACTAAACCGTAAAAAACTTATATTAAAATCTTTATTTCTATGGATTCTGGCTAATTTTTTCAAGGTTTTCTTTCAAAAGGTATTGCATTACCATAACCTTAATGTCCATGTATAATATGAACGTTGTAGCCCCACCCGTTTGGTCAGAATCGGCCCAAATGTCACGAAAATATCGCACTAAAAATCATAAAAGTACGATATTCATGAGAAATATTTCTTCGATTGTACCTAAAAACAATACACCTCTAAGTTCAGAGATATCGAAGGTCCCCTCCAATTTTCATCAAGATCGCATATGCCGTTTGCCTGGCAGAGAGTTAACAAACAGACAGGAAGAAAAAAAAAAAAACACCCGAGCTAACTTTTTTGGGAGTCAGTGAAATTGAAGTCTTTGCTTCACTCATCCAACTATACACTTAGGACTACTGTTTTTTTTAAATATACATTTTATTAAAAGTAGGCCTATTGAATAGCTGACGGCCTATTTTTATTATTGTTTTGTATGTCAATAATGGCATGACGCGTCATTCTGCAGACAGCTTTAAAATCTTGTAGGTCATATCATTCATTATACTTATTCTATTGTAATAATATAAATTGTATCTATTATTATATTATGTATAATATTATGTAATAAATGAACAATGATGGTAAACGGTATATATGTAGGCCTACATTAATTATATTAGGTAGAAAAGGAGTTGGAACTTGTGCATAAGCCCTAATACAATTATTATTATTTTTGTTATTGTTTTGTTATTATTATTATTATTATTATTATTATTATTATTATTATTATTATTATTATGACTTTATTCATATTAAATTATCATAATAAAACTAAAGAAATATCTCAATTTCAGGTGCCATGAGAAGCAAGCAATACTGTATGTGTGTGTTTACTATGAGTTTTGAACATTCTTGACGGTTTGAATTTGATTTAGTATTTATCATACCCTGTTAGCCTATATTTAGTATATAGCCTATGAATACTAGGGCTGCCCAACAATATCGATAATTCGATACGATATCGATATGAAGAAAAAAATTCGATATCAATATGAAAATGTATATCGTTTGATTAAATTTTTTTTTTTTTTTTTTTTTAAATCAAGAAATGGTTGGTGTGGCAGTGAGTTATGGTTCTGCAGCGCTGTTCCTTCCCCCCCCCCCCCCCCCCTCCCACGCCACCAACTACATATGATAAGTCAGTTTGGCTTCGGGCCAAGACTCTTGCTGCTTTGTTTTGTTTATCTTATCAGATAAGATAACAAGAACACATGTGTAATCTCATTCATATCAGCAAAGCATAAGAGGCAGCTCAAGTTGTTACACTAGAGTAGTGTCCAGACAGAGTCAGGTAGAGAGAGCTAGAGACATAGAAGTCAGTTAGCTTCTATCTCTTCGCAGGGCCGCCGCAAGTATTGTTGTGATTGTTCTTCATGGGACGGACAGTGGCATGTCTGTATTGCCGGCGGGGCCTTGGTTACGCCCGAAGAACGTAATAACACGTAAAAAAATTCAAAAAAAAAAAAAAACGATATCGATACTCGATTTGAAAAGTTCGATATCGAATCACGATATCGATATATCCCCTCACGATATCGATATGATGTTTTTTATCGTTGGGCAGCCCTAATGAATACCAATGATTTATTATGATATTACAATTAGAAAATTGTAATATGGATACAAATGCCATCCTCGGTGTCTCATGGGTGCATGGGGCGCAGGTCTGAATAATATAGTAATATTATTCTGGTAGACATGGTCTAGAATCCCGCATATAAAGAGCGATTTTATCATTTTGGTGCACCCCCATGCTTTTGATTATCATCAATTAACAACATTTTGGGAGAGCAACGACAATGTACCTGTGATTGTACATATTTATAAGTGACAAACACGGAATGACATGTGTTCTTCAGGTAAGCACATAGCGCGCTCCTCCGACTATCACTGATCGGACAGTTGCATTTTTCGCCACCAGGTAGCAACCCCTTTGCTTGGAAACACGTATAGGGTATATACTAGGGTTGCCGTCAATAATCAAAATATTGATTGGTTATCGATATCAGTAATAGGTATGATATGATGATCGATTCAAGTATTTTGATATGATATGGTTATCGATTTAAATAGTGACATCGATGTTTTCGCGATTTATCATGCTTTAAAATGCCACGCTGTTGTATCAATGCGTCGATTGGTTGTCGGAGCAGCCAATCGCTGCTCATGTATGTCACGCCCACCGCCGCCAGTGCGCATACGCTCGAAGCGCGAGACGAAAACATCGCCGATCGCGATGTCAGTATTCAGTACGGCTCGATGTGTTGTGGCGTGAACTTCTCTAGCGTCAGTCTTCCCAATTATATTGAATCCGTGATGTTTCTTCCGTCCCAAAGAGGACCGTTGCCATTACAAGTGACGCTGCCTAACAAGATTAGTCAAGTGTGGCAGTTTTTTTATTCAAAGAACAACGACGAGGGGGTCGGGAGGAGATAAAGGCTGAGCTGGAATGTCGAGGAGATCGCTAGACGAGACCGTCGCCGGCGCGTACTGTCGGAACATGTAAAAAGTGACACCCCATACAAATCAAGACGTGAAGGCTGTGTAATTGAAATTTAGCCCACAATTTTATTTTTAAACATTCTAATCCTTAATGATCTCTTGTATTAGTATTACAATTTTGCGTTTTTCCTGCTTCCTAGGCTCTTTTTGGAATTTGATATGATATCGATTTATTTTGATCGATCCATTCCTCTGATTATCGATCACGATTTTCACATCGAATGGCAACCCTACCCTAGTATAAACAAGAATTTCCAAAACACTAATTATTAATAGACGGTCCTGGTGGTTTTAAAATTATGGTGAACACAAAACTATTTTCAAATTATAAATATATTTATTTGAGCTTTAAGAACATAATTTATAATCATTTGCAACCCTAGTCGATACATACCAATATTCCAATGTATCTGTGCATTACCATGGGTTGTGACCTTGTTTCTTCTGCAGGCTCTGCCCCAACACTCCGCAACGGACCCCTTCAGAGGTGAGGAGGAGGATTCAGTGACGGAGAAACGACCGTTAGATGATCGCAAAGATAGAAGGGACCCGCACATGATAGGGTGAGTTTTCCATCCAGCAGGTGGTAGGCCTATTTGAACTTGCAGTGCTAGACCGTTAGCCAGGTCTTAGCCTAGGCCTACTTCACTCTGATCAAGGATCGAACTTCTATGATGTAAGGAGTTGGTAATGCAATATTAGCTTTCTTTTAATTGTTTGTTATGATTAGATATCGCGTTTAAGACCACCAAACAAAATACAGAACCTTAAAAATTCTCCGCCTTCGTCGAAAATGCCTCCTGCGGCTGGGACTATGCCCCAGACCCCAGTTTGCCGGCGCCACCTCGTTGCAACTAGTTGCCTATTACACCATGCGAGTACCATGGTTACCATTTCAAACAACTGAAATAATTTTGTTTTCATAGTGGTAAATTTATTAGTTTTTATAGTTTCTCAACATAAAAACTAAATTTGAATTGTATTTTAATAATCTATCAAAGATTAGGGTCATTTTGATCCATCAATCATGTAAATCGACACGGAATTGGCTTTTAAACAAGGTATGTAAACAATGATTCCTACCAATATCAGCAATAGGCTCAAGATGGGCTGTACGAAATGTATGACATGGGAGAAAGTTGTGAATGCCAATGATGGAGAAAGGGAAATGGCTAGAAGATTGCTTTATGAAATGGATAAGAGGATGAAAATGGAAGAGGAGAAGGGCCGTCAATTAATATTGGAGGTAAATGTGTTGAGAATGAAATTAGAACAATGTGAAAATGGAGCAGTAGGACAACATATTATGCTTGACGTAGACGGTGTAGGCGATCATCCAATGGCGTAGGCCAACGGCATATGTCATACAATCAACTTCAAGAGATGCAGAACTATTCCAGGGAGGCCTACTTATAATATCGACCGCGTACATATATGAAAGCTCAAAAATATCGCAAAGCTAAAGCTTCAAAGGATATGCCAGTAACTATTCAGGCATAGACCTACATTGGCT
>JAMZAV010004777.1:0-41965 GCA_024449915.1 Sweltsa coloradensis | reverse complement strand
AAAAAAGGTCCCATGAATAAAACAACGCCATTATTCCCTTTTTGGGAGTTTGGAACCATAACGTAAGACGCCTACTTGGAGGACCTTTACCGAACCAGACGCCCCTAAAAAGGGCCCAAAAGGCTCTATTCCCTCATAAGGTACATGATTGAAACCAACGCATTTTGTGCTATGATATGTACAGATTACGAATATATATAATAGACGCGTTTTGGGGGGCTTTTTGCGTTTCAGACGCCCTTTTGTGAAAAAGGGCCCTTTTTTAACAGACGAGGTACACACTTGAAAATGGTGTCAAACGAACCGAATGATGTACAGAGTTCAAAAATTATAACAACATGACTTTTAGAGGACCCTTACACCCAAATACGCCCCCAAAAAGGGCCAAAAATGGTCGTCTATTACCTCATAAGGTACATGATTGGAATAAACGCCATTTTGTTCTTAGATGTGTGCAGATTACGAATATATATAATAAGACGCGTTTTGGGGGGCTTTTTGCGTTTCAGAACGCCTTTTTTTGGGAAAAGGGGCCCTTTTTTATCCGACAAGGTACATGCTTGAAAATGGTGTCAAACGAACCGGGATGATGTACAGAGTTCAAAAATGTATAACAACATGACTTTTAGAGGACCCTTACATCCTAAATACGCCCCCAAAAAGGGTAAAAATGGTCGACTATTACCTCATAATGTACATGATTGAAATAACGCCATTTTGTTCTGTTGATTGGTTGAAACATATGTCATTTTGTGCATCGTTTGGTGCACACATAACGAATATTTTCAATAATATCTTTTCTTAGGGGGGGGGAGGATATTTTGTGTTTCTGACTTCTTTTTGTGATAGAGGTCTCTTTTTATCATGGATGAAACACATGCCATTTTGTGCATCGTTTGGTGCACACATTACAAATATTTACAAAACGACTTTGACAGAGCCATTTTGTGTTTCAAACACCTTTTTGTGGTAAAGGACCCCTTTTTATCCGATTAGGTACACATTTTAAAATGGATACATTTGCCTCAGAAGGAGAAAAACGTAAGAAAGCACGTGCTGCTGGCAAAATGATTAAAGTACAAATGGAAAGAGACCTAAAGAATAATAACTATGGGATGAATCCTTTGCTTAGCAAATAAATCCTGCTTATGTTTATTGCGTCAATGAATGAGTAGATGGCTACTTCTTTTTGTATTTAATGGGGCGACGCTCTGATTACTTTTGGCAAGATTTCTCTGCAAATCCTTCAAAAGTAATTCAGAATTTTGCTTCAAGAGCAGATATTGTTTTTGATTTAATCATTTGCCCTGCAACTTGATAGAGGATACAGAAAGAGACAAGCGTGCGGAAACATTATAGATGGGCAAAACAGCTACGCTATTAATCTGGTGCCTCACAACATCGACCAATCGGACTTCATCAAAGTTAACTTTTTGTAAAGAGTTGGAATGTCGGTTCTTTCTTAAATATTCTTTGAACAAAGGTCGTAAGCCTTTGGAAAGGAAAGCGCTCCCGGAAACTATAGTTACTTTTTAGAGGACTTTCGTGGGAACGTGTTCCTTTCTACATACGTGCAAGAAAAAGTTATATGAAAAAACAACAAAATCTCCTATCGATATCGTTAACATTAAATAAATTCGTATTAACAGTCTACCAAGTCACTCTGTAATTACACCCAATTCAGGAGTACAGATTACAATTATTATTTTCAACTAAATCCACACACAACACCTTGACTAACTGAAACACAACATTAAAATAAACTTATACTGTTTTATGGGGACTTCCTTCCGTTCTTCCGATTTAATGTACAGTTACCTACTTAGAGGTGATTTTGTTTGGTAATTTTCTACGATATTTTTTCATATAGTTAACAAAATATTGAAGGTTACCTTAAAGGAACAAATGTATTTTGTGTAAGTTCCTACCTTTTTGAAGGGACGACCCGGACGAGAACGTGTTTATTCCTTTTTTTACTAAGTCGGTCTTAACTTTTCAAACTTTTTTATTTTGAAGAACTTGCACAAGACTGGTCTTATGCTACCTGCAGACTTGTACAAAAGTGTAAATGATCAAGTCGTGAAGTTCTCGAAAAAATAAAAACGCGTAACGACGATGAAGCCAAATTTAG
This sequence comes from Sweltsa coloradensis, assembly GCA_024449915.1. Taxonomy (NCBI): domain Eukaryota; kingdom Metazoa; phylum Arthropoda; class Insecta; order Plecoptera; family Chloroperlidae; genus Sweltsa; species Sweltsa coloradensis. The sequence continues at coordinate 39,834 of JAMZAV010004777.1, read as the reverse complement.
AAAGGTTTATCATTTTAACTTCCATCCCAGGCAAACGTTGTGATTCGCACCCAACTGACAAATGTGATGGCTATCGCTCTACGTATAGAATGAGATCAACACTGAGGTATACGTTAATATGTCATCTCTGCAGTTGCTGTGTCTCCATTATATCTACTAGTGCCATCCTCGTTTACTATGCGTTCTCTGGATGTGATTTCACCATTAAACTTTCTTTATTTTCAAATTAGCTGTGTGCAGGGTGTCCACAAATTTTTCATTACAAAATTCCCTGACTTTTCCAGGTTTTCCAGACGGAAAATTACATTTTTCCAGGCTGCAAATTTGGCTTTCCCGCGCTTTCTAACGGAGGAAAAATTGTTAATAAATTCAATGTCGATTTCGGGGAAATTTTAAACACCAGACAAGGCAAAATAATTTAAGAATTGATATTTTTAAATTGATAATTTCTAGTTTCAGCAACAAACAAGTTATTAAAATTACTAAAATATTGATTTTTTTTACATTTCTTGTAATTTTCCAGAAAAAAAACAAAATTCCCTGACTTTTCCAGATTTATTAAATTCCCTGACAATTCCAGGTTTTCCAGTCTTGTAGACACCCTGTGTGTGGAACTGGGAATGGGATGGCCAATCAATACTTGTGATTGGTTAGCTAGTACTGAATAAATACGTTGTGAAACTTTCACATAACAATATGATTTCTTGCAGTGAGACGTGCGACTAAACGAAAGCGAAAGATAAAATGGCGACTCCGAAAGTTCAATGCAGGTAACGATACTCTTGAGGATATCTATAATAACGAAATAACGAACGATTCCCAGAAGAACAGAGCAGAAGAGCAAACAAAACAATCCAGTCTGGACAGAACAGACAACCTCGTGTAGTAAACAAACCCAACACAAAAATGCAGGGACATTTCAGTCAACACAACAGCAAACAACACATTTCGCAATAACAGAAGCAGTCTGTATGTACTGTGGAGGCAAGAGAGAACATACTGTGCGGAGTAAAAACACGTCCGCCTGCGACAAGAACAACAGACCGACTGCGAGGCGAGACTGCTGCGAGTAAATGTGAGTGTAGAGTGTAGTTAGAAGGTGTGGGCGGCGAGGTCATATCGATGCTGCATGTCAAATGCATCGAAGTGTTCCAAAATCGCATTGAACTTTATCACTTAAGCTCAAAGAGATAGAATTTATTGGAGTGATATTTGTATAAGTAACGAAGTTCATCATGACGATGTACAAAACCTTTCAATCCGGACAGAACAGACATTCTCTTAAAAGCCTTTTGTTGTTGTTTTTCTAATGTATGATGACAAGGATAACCAATAAATAACAGACATTAACTGAACACATTCAGCAGAAACAGAAGCCAAAGCCATGAGCTGTGGAAGCCGAACAAGAGCGGAAAAAAGCACGGCGCATAAACCATGTCAACGCTCTAATCTCACATTGAACAGAACCTAGCACTTCATGTACATCAACTCCTCAGGCTGCACGGACGGAACAGACGTAGCACAGCACTGAGATGACGAAGCAGGACAGAATAAAGAGAGAACTAAACCTTCCAGTCTGGACAGAACAAACAACTTCCTGGAGAGAACAAACATTAAACAGAATGATGTATAAGAACGAGGACACAGAAAAAACTTGAACAAGTAACACATACAGCAGCAACAGAAGCTAACTCCATGTAGTGTGGAGGCCCAATGAGACCAGAGCGAAGAGCGCGGACAACACACGTCCGCCTGGGACAAGAATAACAGACCGACTGCGAGGCGAGGCTCTCTGCTGTGAGCGTGCAGGTAGTCAAAAGGTGCGGGGCGGCGAGGTCATATCGAAGCTGCACGCAAGGTGCAATAACGGTTTTTAAATAGTGTTGATGACAGTGGCGATGTTTTTTTAAAGTGTGTAGTTAAATTGGTTGTGAGTAATATATGAAGATATGTAGTGAGGCTCATCGTGACGGCACCATATTGTCGCACATTCACGTTTTCGTTTTCAGGGATTTTTCTTTTACTATGGACAATGTACTATTGTATTGGCACTTTGTGGAATTTTGAATTGTGTATGAACCGCACTGGTTCTTATCCTAATGGGAATTTCCGGAAAAAAAAATTGGAGCCTTGTGATCAGCATGTAGATAAAAAGTTGCATGGAATAATTGATTGATTGCTTGAGGCTGGCCACTACAGGTATCAAGATTGAAGGTCGAAGGTATGAGTTACATCAAAGAGAATATTATCACGTTCTTCAGGTTCTTATGTCCTGGACATCTTGCTGATGGAGACCAATAAAATTAACTATTTAGGCTTAAGCATACCTAGGGTACATGTTTTACCTAGTTTAGTCAAGACAATGGCCAGTTGCCACACTTCAGGTTGACCATTTCACCCAGTGAAAGGTTTTTTGTTGGTCTACTAGGCATGTAGTTTTTTTAAAGTAGGCTATCAGTAGGCCGCCCGGGCCTACTGATCCATAACAACAGCCTTATGACAGAATCACCTCGTCTGGGTGCAACTCTAGAAAATAATTCCAATTCTTGAATGTTTGCTTAAAGCAATAATTAGTTATTAATTTATTCATAAAGTTAATTAATTTACTTGGGGCTTTGGAAAGGCAAACCCTTGTGCAGTGTCGCTATAGCCAACTAAAAATCAGTTATATGACTGAGCGGGTAGACTCTGAATACGTTTTTTTCCATTAATATGTGATATGCCATGCAAAGCTTTTTTATGCCTTTGGTTATAGCAAAACGTAATTTGATGTAAATGCCATTATCCACCGCGACAGAACAGCCGACCAATAAAGAATGACACCATTTTTTTAAATTTATTACTTATACACGTTTTATTATGTTATTTGCACACTTTTAACTATGTAACTGTGTTTATACTTGCAATAAAATGTATGTACTTCATTGCAGGCGGTGTGGAAAAAGCATATGAAACTTGGACTTGGACCACTAGTGAAAAATGACGCAAACGCCAAAAGAGCGCTAAAAATGCTAATGCATTAGCCCTTTTACCAGCCAACCGAATGCTGGAAGGTTTAAGAGAAATTCATCACAGAAAATGAGTTGCTGGTAAATTTTCTCATGAAATTTGTTAGTATGAGAATATTCTTTTAAGTTAGTTATTAGGGTTTAAGGGCACACAACACTAAGGTTATCAGTGTCCGTATTCTCTTACATAATGGCATGTTATTTTTAAATCCTATTGTACAGCTGTGTTGATTTCAGGTATTTAAAAACATTGGTTATGTTCTCAGATTCATCAGATAAAATTTCTTTTAAATTAGGTTTTAGTTTAAAATCATTCCTCTCGTCCATGTGTTGAGGACATTCTACTAAAATGTGCTTCACAGTTAAAATCTCACCACACTGCTCACAGGGTGGTGGATCTTCGCCTCTTAAAAGGTATGCCTGAGTGAGATGTGTGTGTCCAATGCAAAGATGGGTCAGAACAACCTCTTCGCGTCGAGAAGAGCGCCTTGAAGAGAACCAGGGTGTTACATCGTCTTTTATTTCGCGAAGCTTATTGTTTTGCATGATATGCCATTCTTAGCACACTTTCACTTTCAAGATCAGGCGTTACGACTAATTGGCAATCAATTTGTTCTTTGTTACAAGCTTCTTTGGCACTTTGGTCGGCGAGATCATTTCCTAAAATACCAGAATGGCCTGGCACCCAACAAAAAACTATTGATTTTTGTTTTGCACCAAGTTTGGACAGTATTAGGTGTATTTTACTAACTAATGGGTGTGTAGTGTAAATTTGGCAAATAGCCTCTAGGGAACTTAAAGAATCCGTGCACACTAAGAATTTGGAGTCCTTGTAGCAGTAAGTGCTACTGGCGTTCGAAAGGTGCGGGGCGGCGAGGTCATATCGATGCTGCAAGTAAAGTGTGAGGTTTTTCAAAATATCAATGTGACAGTAGCTCATGAACTCTTGAGCGGTGTAATTAATTAATGGTGGATGATTTTTTACGTGTGTAGCGAGGTTTATCGTGACGATACTAAAATGTTGAAGACACGATACACGAACTAGGGGATGCTATGATTAGAAATTGAAAGGAACATTACAAAATTGAAACATATAATTAAGCATATAAGCCTAAAGAAGAAAAGCAAGAGTGATGATATTGTTTAATAATCTTATGTTGGTTGTACTGGTTGCCTTGCTTGTAGGTGAATGTGCTGTACTCTATATGTGATGTATTTGGTTACCGAGGAAACGGATATTGTTGACGAATAAAAAATGGCTTTTTGAATCCATTAGTTTCAGGGAGTGAGACTCCCCTATTCACGGGCCAAACCGTCAGAAGGTATCGAGTTGGAATTTGAAGGCCCCGAACGCAACTTGAGGAGTTTAGCCATAAATGCAGAAACAGTTTACGTCGTGACGTTACCACCAATCCCGCGGAGCGACGACGAACAAGCAAAACGTTTAAAAATTTTCAATGCTTTGTTGAAAAAACTGGAAAAGAAAAGTATGTACAAATTATTGATATAATAGATCATTATTTTCAATACAGTTAAGTTAATGTATACTAAGTTAGTGTTTTCTATCCAGTGAAAACAGTTCAAGTCCTTGACGTGAACGCGTTGATTCTGAATGCAAACGGTTCAGTCAAAGATTAATACTTTGAGACGCGAGTATAACAAAATATATACAAACATAAGGTTGAGTATCATCGTGGGGTTGATTGTTGCAAATTAACAATGCAGATCATGTTATACCTTCTATTTACCTACTTCAATATTGAAATAACACAATTTTATTTTTAGGCAAATGGGACAAGGCAAAGACAAAGACACGACGGCTGCCAATCAGGAGCATCCACCGTTTGTAGTTAGGTTCTACAAGCGGGACAAACGCTCAAAGTATCTTCAGATGAGGAAGGCAAAACAGACAATCTCATGTCATGAGGTGGGTATAGAAACCATGGACGGACGAGACCACCTCCTATTTGTAGGGGAATATCTGACAAAGGACAACGACTACCTGCTATACAGAGCCCGCTGTTTGCGTAAGCAAAGGGTAATAATTGATTGGTTGAATGGATATAGCTTAACGTCTCATATTTATGCAACTTGGCTAATCGAGACGAAGGGAGGGACGTAAGAGATGACGCGGGGGGACAAGGGGTGGACAGGCCTGTGCTGGTCAGAACCAGCCACAAGCGTATGGGGAGGGCTGTGGTTCCCCCACATCGTGGTCGTCTCCGTCTGTGTCATCATCCGTCCGTGTTGTCATTGTCGTCGCCGTCGAGGAAGTAGTCAAAGGGAAGGGGAAAGTTCCCCGACGACGACCCAGAGCTCGCCATTAGTTTCACGGAGGAAAACTCCCCTAATCACGGGCCAAACCACGAGAAGGTTGCGAGTTGGAATAGAAAGTATGCATGGGCGACGAATTGGTAAATTTTTGTAAGAAAAAATGAAGATTCGTGCATTCAAAATCAAGAAAGGAGATCGCCTTTTCGCCTTGACAAGACACATCTTCATTGGAACCATGGTGTTGTAGCATCTACAAAAGATTGGAAGTGAACGCTGAAAAAGCGACAAAACTCTGCGAGGAATCTTCAATGTCAAAACATAAGTGGCACGAAGCTCGCCAGTACCTACTAACAGGTAGCCGCTTTTACCAAATATATACATCTGGAACACGCAAAGACGTTTATTGGACAGAGAAGGCCAGTAAATACTTTTGGCCAACACCAATTACATCAAAAGCCATAAAACATAAAATAAAATAAAACGCAAGCATTTAACCTTGATATAGTTGAGGAGCTGAAAACTGAATTTCGCGAAAGCTTCAAAAAAAATTCTGAAGAACTGTCTGAAATTAAAGAGGTGTTATCTCAATTCAACCTACTAAAAACCACGGTGCTACAGCTTGAGAAAAATTGTGAAGAGAAGGATCAAATAATAGAAGAGCTGACTGTGCAAGTGGCGACCCTTGACCAGCTTAGCCGTGCAAAAAGTTTTGAGCTAGACAACATTGAACAATTGCAAGGAGAGGACGTGGAGAAGATTGTACGTAAAGTTGCTGAGAAACTGGATATTCCACTCAAGGATAGGGAGATCGAGTCTGCCCACCGACTACCTCCCAGGACTGGTGACCAGGAACAGCGGCCATCGAAGATTGTCGTTCATCTGGCGAGCCGGAAGAAGAGAGACTTGTTTGTGAGTAAAAGGCGTGAAACGGCGGTAATCAAGAGTGAGGACATAACTGGAGTGGAGAACGACGCCCTTGATCGTATTTACCTTAGTGAGAATTTGGCGCCTTTTTATCGCAATTTGTTGTGGAAGGCGAAAGTTCGTGCTCGCGAATCTGGGTCTAAATTCGTGTGGTTTAAGTTTGGTAAGGTTTTTGTAAGTCGAAAACTCAAAAGTAATAAAGCTTTTTTTCTTTTAAAGATTTGGATAAAATAGCTAATTAACCTTGCTGGTGCTGCCCCTATATTGCCGTTGACGTTTATGGCTATGAACCTTGAACATGATTATTCTGAAACACCGTGTACGTGTGATTTAGTCTCAGATCTGAATGAGTGGTTTCTAATGAAAACTGGTTTAATTTTTATTCATTTAAATGTAAGATCTTTATCTATTTCTAAATGGGATGAGCTTCAGGTTATTCTACAAAACCAAATTGGCGTGTTTGATGTTATGGTTTTAACGGAGGTTGGTAACCTAGATGAAAAGCCTATTGTTTTAAATGGCTATCAAATATTGTACAAAACCAGGCCTAACAAGAGAGGCGGAGGAATTCTTATCGTGGTTAAATCGTCGATATGTTGTGTTGTGCTAGAGCAGGAATTTGTCTATTATGAGGGTATTTATTGTAGTTTAACTTTTGAAGAAGGGGTAACAGTATCCCTTCTAGCCATCTATAGGCCGCCTTCTAAAAAAACTCCAGTTGAAATGAAACTAAAATTTGTCTATGAGATTGAAGATGTGTTACGTTCAAACAGAAATGAAAATATTATTGTCATGGGAGATATAAATATTGATTTATTAGATAGCTCGGATAGTTGTGTGTGTCTGTATGAAAATGCTTTGGCCGGCCTTGGTCTGATAAAATGTATACACGGAGTCACAATAGAAGAAGCTATGTTAAATACGTGGTCAAGGACGTGTATCGATCATATTTTTATCAGGAGTAAAATGGATAAAATTGATAATTTGCGTTCGGCAATTTTTACTTGTAAAATCAGCGATCATTACATGGTATTGGCGGATATACCCTTTCATTCAGAAAAAGGAAAACCGAAGAAAAGTAAGGTAGCACCTAATGAGAGGAGTGTCTTGTCTGTGTTAAATAGTGTAGTGTGGGAGAACATTTGTGATCTAAATGATAGTAATGATCTTTACACAGCGGTGGTTGAGGCAGTTAAGAATGCCATCTAAATGCTTCTGTGCACTCCCATAACACTAGAGCCAACCTTCACATACACAGGCCCTCCCACAATCTGCGCCTCTTTGCACAAGGCCCTGAATATCTATCTTCCACCCTCTACAATAAGCTCCCTGACCACATCAAAACCTCTCCCACCCTGTCTTCCTTTAAACATAAGTTGAAATCATATCTTACAGCAAACAGCTTTTACTCCATCAATGACTACCTCTCCATGTAAATATTTGCAGTTAATTCATATTTTCATTATAATATTTACAAATTATCTAGAGTATAACCACAAACAAGCACTGTAATTTAAAATTTTCAAATGTTCCCTTAGCCGAAATGATGTAACAAACTTCTATATATAATATGTGCTTACACGCTTCCTTGGATTGTGCAGGTATATAAGACACATTCTGCTGTACATCCTCCAATTGCTGTTTTCTGTGCCATCAGCAATTCTCATCACAATATCACATCAATATTGCTTTATATCCAACTTTTCTTTATTCTATATGAATTCTTAATCTAGAAAGGCATTCTATTATTTTGCATCTACTTTACTTTAACATAAACACTAATCAATCAATCATCACACACATATATATATATATATATATATATATATATATATATATATTATATATCATAATATATATATATATATATATATATATCAATTATATATTATAGACACATTCTACTGTACATCATTGCTGTTTTCTGTGCCATCAGCAATTATTATCACAATATCACATCAAAAATTGCTTTATATCCAACTTTTCTTTATTATATATGAGTTCTTAATCTATAGTAGCGCATGCTATTGTTTTGCATCTACTCTACTTTAACATAAACACTGTGTTTATCATTATTAATCAATTAATGAATCATCATATAATATATATATATATATATATCAATATTATCAATCATCATACATATCAATATCAATATCCATATCAATTATCATTTATGCTTTATATTCAACTATTCTTTCTTCTAACACTGTGTATATCATTATAATTACTATCACTTTTATTATTAATTATTAATTATAGACTATTCACTTTCTCTGCAAAGAGTTAAACTTGTACACTGTACTAGTCTAAGTGAATAAAAATATCTATCTATCTATCTATCACGATCAAGCGACTCATGTCAAAAATATACACACAAAAACAAAAACATACAAAAAAATATTGACCATTATTGACGTACTCGACAGCCTTTTCTGTAAATTCTCTATATTTTGTTTTGTAATTTGGGCAAGTAGTTCGGTCAAAATATGCTGATTACCAAGATGGGGTGTAATTTTGGAATGCATATTTTTGCGTGTTTGAGGGTATATTTGGGCACAGTTTCAAGACACGATGTTATAAAGGGGCATTTTAGATTGGTACTATGCTCTATGTATCTATGTGGACCAAAAAAGAAGCAGGTTAAAGCCGATTTTGGAAATTTTCCAAAAACACCAATTTTTGCCAATTTCTGGATCAAAAAATAAAAAAAAATCGTGTTAAATCACAGTTGCAAGATGTTATTTTTTAAACGGTCATTTAAGTGTAGTATTGTGCTATAGATCACGTGGTAAAAAATAATTTTTGGGTTTTTAGCCTCTTTAATACCTAACACATTCACATTCATTTCTAAATTGTAGTAAATAAAAATCATTAGATATATAATTACTTTCTCATAGATCATGTACTTAAACCTATTTTATTTATAAATGAAAGTTTTTTGTTTTAAATTTCGTCTTCCCAAATTGTATATCATTAAGCAGTGTTGATTACGAACTATTTAATTTGTATTAAAATTGCATTATATATTTTATATTTCCTTGTTGAATTCTAAGTGTCAATGTTTGTAATCATTTATTTGAAAATTTGGTCAGTCCTTTATTTTTAAATCTACTCTTGTTACACTTTGCATTGTTTTGATAACAGGTGTGTTTCTTTCATGATGGACATATTAATGTGGAGCATCTTTAGAAGATTTATTGTCGTGTGTAAACTCATTTACACATAAACTCATACACAAACACAAACAATAATACTTATAGATATGACCATAGTCATCACAATGTAATGTTTTTTTTGTTGTACTGTATTGTTAATGTTAAGTATAATGTGGAAAATCAGTATCACATTTGTGGGACATTATGTTCCGTTGCAATTTGGACACGCAGTCAATAAATATTCTGTGTATCGTCAATGATCGTCTTAAATGCCTCGCACTAGAACATGCGTTGTCATGTCCCCAGGTTGTACGAGTGCGGAGTGCAGCCTCAGCTTGCAGCGTTGTACCCGGAAGTAGCGCACCCCATCAGTAGAGCCCTTTTTAGTAAACCAAAGTAGATGTTTTTCCCCGATTACCCATTTCATCATACCTGTCATCCGAAGCACAAGCTGAAAATTGGTTATTCCTGCCCACATTTTATTGCAGCAGCAGATAAAAATTTCAATTGGCATTAATGTATTATAGCAGTTTTATTTTTGGTAAAATTTGGAAAATAAAGCTCATTTCCCTTGGCACTAGGTTCCGTCGATCCAGTAAAGATGTTGAGAGAAACAAAATATGTTCATTCTGCGGCAAAAAGTTCAACCGGCCATGCGTTCTCAAAAACCACATTCGAACACACACGGGAGAGCGCCCGTTCGAGTGTGACGTTTGCAAGAAGAGGTTTACTGACCAGTCCAACTTGAGTGCACACCAGCGTGCACAAGGCCATCACGAGTGGCAGTGGAAGTGTGAGTGAGGGAAAGCTTTCTCACAAAAGACATACATGGAGCGACACAACAAGGCATGCCTCAAATCCAAGATGGCACATAAAAATGTTTTACTTGTTCTTCGCGACATTTTTTTAACCAGGACTAGAACAGATCTGCTTACTCTGCTTTAAGTAAGAAGTGAGGTAAGGACAAACACAAAACGTTCCCGACACAGCTCCAAGGTCAGATACCATCTCAATCTGCCCTGGAATGTACAAATGGAGCAAGAAGAAAAGAAGAAACGACGACTACACCAACGGACAACCCAAGCACAGAAGACTTGCAAAGCAAAGTTAAAAACACCTGCCCTGATGAAAAAATGTCCGGTACCGAATCCCTGGACGAAGACGATACAAAAAAGCCAAGAGATACAAAACGTCAATGCCGAACAGTAAGAACAAAATCTAGAAGCTAGAGAGTCGACCCCTTCCAGACCCCTGCAAAAGACCACCAAAAAATAGCAACCAAGCCCACCATGACGAACCTAAATGAATTAATCAAAGCGGCGAATAAAAGTGGTTTGGATAACACCCACCCTCACCCACAAACTCAAAAAGGTAAGTAAATGTTAATTCTTAGAAATGCTGTGACCATTAACGTTAATGGTCTGAAAAACAAAGCGTCTAAAACTCTTTTAAAAGAATACCTGAGGGCAACAGCGATATTTTAGTTTTCTTTTGTCTGAGCAATCTCTTAGTGTCCAAACCATAAAATGAATATCTACAGTTTGAAACTCTCTGCACTTTAAGAGGTAACTCAATGACTCCAATGTTGAATTATTCCAATTAGAAAAAGATATAGTAATGTTAATTTCGTTCAATCTCAACACGTGTCCAACAAGATGAAACGTCATGTGTGTTAATTTAAAATACCGATGTCAAGTATCACAAGATTTCTTAGTTAACTGATTTGTGATTAACTCATCCACAATAATTGCTCCTTAAATTATATAATTCTTAAGTAATCTTCAGTTTTCTCATTTTGTCGTGTACCATAACGCTTTCGCGCGTGCCATACAAAGATGAACATGAGAAATAGATGCAATAAATATCTTTACAGTTAAGACAAAACAATGCAGAGTAGAAAATGTTCAGATGACAATAAACATAAATTTAAAATTTACTTTCTTGAATCGCACTGGTTATACAAAGAGACCTACGGATGTAAATCAAATAGCTGATAATTATGTGAATAAGTGTCACTAAAACTAACCCTACCAATTATTTACGGTAGTGCCAACCGTAGAAATTTAAATTAAATGGAAACTGAAATACAAAAATGAAGATAAAATTGCGATGCCAAAGTTAAAGCCTCTGAAACTTGGATAACTGAAGAGTGTGTCTGGATAGATTGTAAGGTTTTTACGCAACCGAAAATTTCTGCGTTGACATAATGCATGATCTTTTTGAAGGGGTGTGCAAGTATGACATGCTACGGATGTTAACCCTTATCGGTCATGAGTCGGATCTCATCTGACATCAATCAGCCTTTTCCGTTTCCGGTCATGAGTCGGATCCCGTCCGACACGGCGAATATTCAAAGTAGGCGCTCGAAATCGTCTCGTAAAAAACGCTTGCTGCCATCTAGCGGGAACCCGTGAACTACTTCAACTTGTTGTTGACTGAACCACCGATTCACCGCATTCTAGAGATGCTTTTGGCAGCAAAATAGATAAATATAAGTAAGGTTGTGTACAGCTGTGAACGAGAAAACACCTTGTGTCAAAGATGGCTTCTTCTTCGCGCAAGAGATTGTTTGACAACGATATAAACGGAGTTTTAGATGATTCTGACGATAGTTATGGTTCCGGGAATAGTGAAATTGATAATCTAAGTTTAAGTAGTGATGATGATAATCAGGATGATGCTGTAAGCGACAGTGAAAGTGACAGGGACAGTTCTGAAAGTGGGAGTGACAGTGACAATGGGGGCGACGGTGACGCGGGACCCGATGTTGATGGTTGGAAGAAGTGGTCTGAAAATGATCCAGACTTTCCTAAACTTCCATTCACTGTTCAAAACGAAGGATTTCAGTGTGTTGGGCCTAGGCCTAAAACCGAATTGGAGTGTTTTCAATTGTTTTTTACGGACACGTTGTAGGAGGATATGACAGCCGAGACCAACCGATATGCTGCCGATTTTTTTTTGAAAGAAACCCCTTTATGTAAGCAGTCTGTATGGAATAATTGGAAAGATGTTTCTCTCAAGAAATGAAAGCTTTTCTCGGTGAAACATTGAATATGGCCCTCCATGAAAAACCCAACATCAAGTGTTATTTCTTTGATCAATGGGTTGATAGGCAACCGTTTTTCAAAGAAATTTTCACAAGAACTAGGTACCTGCAGATATTTTGGGCGTTCCACATATATCCACCCCCTACCCAAGCCCGCAGGGGCTCGATCTCGGGGCCATAAGGTAAAAAACGTTGTAGATTACATTGACACCAAGTGTCAGGAAAACTTCATTCCAGGTCAGCAGATAGCCGTTGACGAAAGTACGGTCGGCTTCAAGGGCAGGGTGGTGTTCAAAATGTACAACCCACAGAAACCGACCAAATTAGGACTCCGGGTCTACGTGCTAGCAGACTCTGCAACTGGTTACGTAAGTGTTATCCACCCTTACTATGGTTCAGTTACCACAGAGGAACTAATTCGTCCTGACCTGTCAGTTACAACACGAATTGTGTTGCAGTTATGCACTACGATATTTCCATCCATCCATTCCAACATCTTTCCATTGAGCGAGACAATGTTCAATGTACCGCGTAATAATAATAATTATAATAATAAATAATATTGGAAACATGGCTCCGTGGACAGCAAACGTCGCAAATTTTAAAATTTTAAAAAATGTGCAATGTGGGCCTAGCTATAGCACGTGCTCGCTAATCGACGCGTCCAACTGAGCGTTTCCTTGTTATAAATATAGTAATTAGCAGTTGACTTACTATATAACGCATGATTATTTCCGTAAAGTTTTAGATTGATTGGATATTGCTTCAAGACTCATATTTATGCAACTTGGCTAATCGAGACGAAGGGACGGACATAAAGAGGAAACGCGGAAGAACAAGGGGTGGACAGGCCTGTTCTGTTCAGAACCAGCTACAAGCGTATGGGGAGGGCAAGGGTTCCCCCACGTCGTGGTCGTCTCCGTCTGCGTCATCATCCGTCCGTGTTGTCATTGTCGTCGCCGCCGGGAGGTAGTCAAAGGGAAGGGGAAAGTTCCCCGACACAGAGCTTGGTTTGGAGCTTGGAGCTTGGTTTCAGGGAGAAGAACTTCCCTAATCACGGGCCATACCACGAGAAGGTTGCGAGTTTGATTTTGATGGTCCGTACAGTTTTAGATAGCTTATAATTTTGTCACGGAATGTTCACTAATTCCAAATATTGAAAACTTTTAAGGGGCCCTGATGTACAACTGCATAAGATTGTTCTTTTTTCAGAGGTCCTTGAATCAAAATTTGGCTCCGACAAAGTGACAAAGAACTGGGCCAAAGTTAAACGCACAATTGATCAAAACTGTAGAGATGCGGCAAACAAAGCCAAAGCCAAAGCCAAGTCCGAAACAGAAGATGATTAATTTATAAATGTTACATATTTTGTAACATGTTTCTAAAGCTGATCTGCTGCAAAAACATTTTTAATTGAACTAACGAAAACCCAAACACTCAAGGGCTTCCACAGTCCCGCCAAAACATTTAAGGGATCTCTAATAAAGGTCTAGAATCATCTTGCACATTAAACATAAATTAATTGATGTACGATCCACGCCAGTGGACGGCCGAGATGTTCCATCGTACCAATAGGACCTCCGCAACAAGTTTATAAACTTTAGAGGCAATAATCCTGATTTACATCAATGCCACTCCAACAACTCTACTTGCCGGCTGATGTAGAGCTCTCGAAGTTGTGCATGACTAAAATTGTGTATACAGGATTGCATTTGGAGCTCTGATCATGAAGTAAGCAAACACAACGATGCGAGGATATTTCAGTCAAGACTTGTACAAACAACACATTCAGCAGCAACAGAAGCTATCGCTACTTGTACTGTGGAGGCCTAACAAGAACAGAGCGAAGACAAAACACGTCCGCCTGCGACAAGAACATCAGACCGACTGCGAGGCGAGACGCGAGCTCTACAAGTTAGGTAAAGGTGCGGAGCGGCGAGCTCATATAAATGCTGCCAGCGAATCGCATCGACGTTTTTGAAAATCGCATTGATGACAGTAGCACATGTGTTCTGAGAGGTGTAACGATGACGAAAATGGAGACGCCGCAGAGCTTGAAATGACCTCCCCGATAGTAAACCACTAGTAGAAGTCCTAGTTGGAGACTGGTGTCTCGTTACCTATGAATAAGTAGTTTATGCAGGAGAGGTAGTAACAAAAGAAAATGCCAAAGTGCAAGTCAGCAAGATGATTCCAGACGGAAAGTATTGGAAGTGGAAGTGACGAAGTTACAGATTCCATATTTTATCATATAAAAATCATTTGAAAAAAAAAATAACTGCCCCGAAAGCCATAAATTCACGTGGAACAGTTAAGTTTTGAACCATGAGTGAAAAAAAACTACAAACTACACTGAACTCTTCCTAATTTTACCATTATATTCACACGGTCACACACGTAACGCAACTTCGGACATTTTTTTAGTGGACAAATTGAACATAAAAATCTTCAATTTTTTTAAAAACAGTTAAAAGTTCAGCCATTCACCTACATTAATCTCAATTTTCTAAACGCACACACAGAAATATGGTGGGTGACAAACGTAACATTTCAAATATCTGTATTTCTCCGAGTCACACAAGTAACGTAATTGGTAAAATTCGTAATAACTAAACTATAAGGATAATGTTACTTTTTTTCTTCTTAAAAATCAATTAATGTCTAATATAAATAATGCACTTTTTGATTTTAAAAAAATATATTATCCCATGCCTTCAAATCACAATTTTCCTTCATATTTTCAGTGCAAAAGTCACACACGTAACAGTGGAATCGCCCATATATGCTTCATTTTTATTTTGAGTATAGGCCTATAGGCCCTATATTTTTATTTGTGTTTTTAGGCCCTATATTTTGAAATTTTGTTTCTTCCTTATACTGAGTACTAACTTTAACCTGACAATTCTGTAAATATGTTCTTATTAGAAAGTTGTGAACAACAATAAATTAACTTTTAATCGTACATTAATAATTGTACATTAATTCATTTACTAGCTTGATAACGGTGTAGTTAGTTAGTTAGTTATTAGGGTTTAAGGGCACACAACACTAAGGTTATCAGGGCCGTATTCTCTTATATAATGGCATGTTATTTTTTAAATCCTATTGTACAGCTGTGTTGATTTCAGGTATTTAAAACATTGGTTATGTTCTCAGATTCATCAGATAAAATTTCTTTTAAATTAGGTTTTGGTTTAAAATCATTCCTCTCGTCCATGTTTGGTTAAAAGATAAAATTTTCATGTGTTGAGGACATTCTACTAAAATGTGCTTAACAGTTAAAATCTCACCTCACCTTTTAAAAGGTATCCTTGAGTGAGATGTGTGTGTCCAATGCGTAGACGGGTCAGAACAACCTCTTCGCGTCGAGAAGAGCGCCTTGAAGAGATCCAAGGTGTTACATCGCCTTTTATTTCGCGAAGCTTATTATTTTGCATGATATGCCATTCTTCGCACCACTTCTCTTTAAGTTTAAGTTTAAATAATGCTTTAAGATCAGGCGTTACGACTAATTGACAATCAATTTGTTCTTTGTTACAAGCTTCTTTGGCACTTTGGTCGGCGAGATCATTTCCTAAAATACCAGAATGGCCTGGCACCCAACAAAAAACTATTGATTTTTGTTTTGCACCAAGTTTGGACAGTATAAGGTGTATTTTACTAACTAATGGGTGTGTAGTGTAAATTTGGCAAATAGCCTCTAGGGAACTTAAAGAATCCGTGCACACTAAGAATTTGGAGTCCTTGTTATCAAGGGCAAACAGGAGGCTTTGTAGAATTGCAAACAGTTCTGCATTGTGTGACACCTAGAAAATTAATAGACTGGCATCTATTAAGGTTCTAGGTATCACTAATACTGTTGCGCGTAGTTTGCCAGAACTACTCACAGCATACTGCTCCGATCTGACTATTTGCTCTGTACACCCTTTTGAATTGGCTCCTATTCCGCGGGAAAGTGTTGGTTGGCACACCTGTCTCGCGACGCGGATGGTAGGCAGTGAGCCGCGCACGGAGAGACCTTGGTACGGGCGGTGGAATTTCGGGGGCGTTACCTGTTCCGGTTGAGGAACTGAAGTTCTTTCCAGCCAGATTCTCATCGAATACAGTCGTCTTTCTACGAGAAAGGCTTTGGTTCGACGCCTCGTGTGGTGATGTGGGAGTTTTGCACGTCTAGTCCCCTGTTGGGGTAAGTTTCTATCTGAATATAGCTTTGCTATCCTAACTTTGCTAGGACATGCATTGGCATGGTCACACTCCATAGACGGCTCGTAATGGTGTTGTGGGATATTCTTTTGATTTCTTTAGGTCGTAGTACGGACCAGAACTTACACGGAAGTAGGATTCACCTTTGTTCCGGACCATGTTGGATATCTCAGGGGAAGACGCACGGCGACTTTGCCCAAGATTCTAGTCTTCTAACGCCTGCTAGGGTAGGAGAAGAGAATCAAGATTTCGTGACATGTTCCTGGGTTCGAAGGATGGAAGCTGTGGATTTCACACCTACTCATGGTATTTGTGTCCCTGGGTGTTTTAGCCCACATCACCAGCTTTGACGTTTCCCTTGTTGAACTTTTGCTACAGTCCCCACTAGGCCTAGGCCCTACAGTTGGCCCATGAACTAGTTCTCTGAAAGAACCCCTTTAGGCCCAAACTAGAATTTGATAAACTAGATTATAAAGCCAGGCTTCAGATTTACTAGTAACTTGAGAGTAGGCCTAGCCTATTTCTAGTTGGCTAGTCTTACGTTGGACTTTTTGATTAGAGCTTTGGCTTTATATATAGTCCCACCCGGCATTTATTTTGCTAGTAGTCCAGGACTTGACTATTAGAAGAACGCTTGAACCATATTTTTTTGTGCCTACCTTCAGTAGGCCTATATTCCTGAGAGCCCATATGGCCTATTGATTTAATGGTACGTCACAGGCCTAGCAAACATAATTACCTTTGTCATGTTTGTAGCCGGTCTCTTATAGTGTGACATGCGTACCTAGCCTACAAGGCATTTGTCGCTTATCGATTATTGATTTTGTGTAACTTGTAATAGAATTGTATTATTATTTTCACTCGGACAATCTTATGTTGGGTACGTGTAACCCAGGTATATCCTATGTTTTAACCTGAAGACCCAGGTTGTCTAGGCCTAAGCCTATAAAGGCCCTACCTATATTTTTCTGTGATATTTCTACTCTGTGACATAAATGTTGTTAATTTGGTCAAGAGGGCCGAAGGTGTCGGAGACCACTTGCACTTAGCCGCGTCAGGCTAGAACCTGACCCCCACGCTTATTTTCCGGTAAGTGCAGTGGTGGCCGAACCTTAGTCTCATTAGAGAGGCAGACCTTGTATTATGTTATGCTAATTGTGTACTCTGCTGGGTATTATTGTTTTTTATGTTATTATTATTTGTGGTTATGCATCCAACGGAACGTCGGCACTTGTCCGACAATAAATCTTTCCGATCTTTACATCTTGTGTTCTAGTATCATTATTAGTCCTTCGTCATTCCACTGTTGATACTAGTACTAGTTGGTAACCAGTTTTTAGGAATTACGTGGCGCCTAACAGCTGTACAACTACGGAAGTACGACCAGACAGACGGCCACGCCCCTTTCTCCACTGAGCAAGAAGCCGGGGTGTCACAATTGTAGACGCTGTATATGGAATGGAGTTTAAATAAAACTGAAGTTGTTGCTCTCCGTTGTAAAGGCAGAGCCAACTGTATTGTTAGTTTTGGAACCGTCTGTAAAAATATTTTTGAAATCTTTGTAGTTGTATCGGATTACGTTGAAGAGTGCTTGCTATTGTGTGTTTGATGTGGTTGCCTTTTTATATTTTGTCAGCTGTGTTATGCAACATGGTTATTAAGTGTCCAAGGTGGGATTGCCCCATTTGATTTGTAGAAAACAAGGGGAAGGTTATGTTTAAGGCTTGCAGTAATTCCAGGGAGCGGATGCCTACTGGTCTTGAGGCCTTCATGTGAACTTCATACCGATTTTGAAATGGAGGGTCAAAAACTGCTTTATAGGCTGGGTTACACTTACATGAGAGGTTTTAAAGTTACACATTTGTCATAAATTCGCTACCTTCCAGTACATGATAAGTATGAGTGCCAAACACAGCAAATGCTTTGATCCAAATGCTCAATTGTACCTACCGCAAGAACTTGCTAGAGCATGAGCGGGTTAGACAACAGCTAGGAGGTCACGCAGAGGTAGGAAGGAGCACCTTAAAATGTGGAGGGTTACAAAATCGGAGCGAGCTGGACGAAGAAACCCAAAATCTTAGCGAGCTGGACGAAGAAACCAAACTCGAAAGGTAGGCATAATAAAGGTAGGCCTAACCAGTCCACTCTAAAACTGCTAGTAGTGGAAGCAAACAACAATGTTTCTGCTGCGGTGGTCTAGGCCATTATAGAACAGACAAAAATTGTCCCGCATGGGGATCACCATGCTACTGTGTGCAGGAGCCGAGAAAAAGAGGTCCATTAAGTTAGCCCCCCCCCCCCCCCATTAAGATATTTCAACAACCAACTACGCCATATTTTTGCACCAAAATACACCACCAATTTTGAATTTTGCACCAGTCAAATAAAAGAGTTATCGAAAGTAATTGAAAGAAAGGAACAAGACGATACCTTAAATTTCAAGAGGGCTTGACTGACATTGTAATGTCTCAATTCACGAAATTCACTAAACTGCCTTGCACGTTGGTGTTCAAAAGAGTGAAATTGTGGTGTGGTGTGAAACTTTGCTTCTATTGTTGCGTCGTATAAAGATTGCCAGGCTATTTTTAGAGGTTCAATCCAAGAAGAACCAGATAGAGTTTCTGTTGTTCCTATAGAATGCACATACACCGGCTGCTTCACGGCTAACCACGACGTGAATGCAAAACGCAATTTGTCGGGGAGATTACGGAAGGAGCTTGCAGAGAAAATTGTGCAGGAGAAAACGTATGCACGTGTCTATCGACGTTTACAGGATCACAAAACAATGCCCTTTGGAGAACGGGAACCAAATACATTGGTAAGCATAAATGTAATGCGAGTAGCTGTACACGAACACCTAAAAAAGTCAAGATTACACAATGATCCTGTGATAGCTCTCAGCTTAGCCACCATTTCAGGGAGTCTTAGTTAGTTAGTTATTAGGGTTTAAGGGCACACAACACTAAGGTTATTAGTGTCCGTATTCTCTTTTAGAGTGATGTGTTTTTTTTTTTTTAAATTCTATTATACAGCTTTGTTGATTTCAGATATTTAAATCGACGCAGGAATTCGTCGATTCTTTGTCCACTATTGGAGCCCTAGTCAACTGAGCGTGTAGAGAGTATATTGCCATGACAATAGCCAGTCAAGTAAAGTTAGTATAATCAAAGAGCTGGCTCTTCAAATCGCCCACAAACTGGATTTTAAAAACTTCACTGCATCTAACGGATGGATAGAAAACATTAGACACAGTCTATCCTATTAAACGGTCTCGGGGGAGAGCGGGGGGTCGACCCCGCGATCCCCGAGGCTTGGAGAAGCGGTAAGCTACTCGAGCTGAATGGTTGGAGTTAACAAGCGGACCACCACGCAAGGCTCATGGAGCGAGGAAGACATGAAGAGGGCAATGGCTGAGTAAAAATTGTCATCTCTTGCAGAGGCTTCATGTAGATATAAAATACCTCTTGGAACTTTTCATCGCCATTTGAAAAAAGGTGATGCCGTAGACTGTTCTCTGTAGACCAAGAAAATCAGCTTGTGTAGCATGCTCAAAACCTTGATATACGGTTCTATGGTCTGACAAGAGACACCCTGATAGAGTGAGCTTTCAGCTTTGCTAAGCAAAATGATATGACCAACCCCTTTAAAAAAAATAAAGCAGGCAGACATTGGGTTCATTCATTCATGCAGCACAATGCACACTTGTCCTTTCGCAAGCCAGAACCCATAATTGGTTGATGGATTGGATATTGCTTTACGTCTCATATTTATGCAACTTGGCTAATCGAGACGAAGGGAGGGGGGATAATGGGTGGACAGGCCTGTGCTGGTCAGAACCAGCCACAAGCGTTTGGGGAGGACAGGGGTTCCCCCACGTCGTGGTCGTCTCCGTCTGTGTCATCATCTGTCCGTGTTGTCATTGTCGTCACCGTCGGGGAAGTAGTCAAAGGGAAGGGGACAGTTCCCCGACGACGACCCAGAGCTCGCCATTAGTTTCAGGGAGAAAAACTCCCTTAATCACAGGCCAAACCACGAGAAGGTTGCCAGTTGGAATTTGATGGAACCCACAAGTATTGAAAGATGCAGTGGTTTTAACCGACGGCAAGTCGGGACTTTTAACGTCAACTTGTGGACAACCTTGCATAATGAGAATTTAATTGAACGTCCAAGAGATATATACAACATGGAAGAGACAGGCATCCAGACAAGCACAAACAAACCTCCAAAAGTGCTTTCTACTGGGGGTAAACGACAAATTGGCATTATATAAGCAGCAATCTCAAGTTTTCTTTTTTGTAAAATGGGTAATTGAATATCAGATCTTATATCTAAAATAATGTGGTGTAACCGCTATTGAAATGCGGTTCAGACTTAAACTTGACTAAAATGGGGTTTCTCAAATAACCGATTCTAAAATGTTTGCCCCCCCTAAAAAAAAAACAAGGGCTAGTTACGCCACTGGGTTTACTGATGATTGATTGATGGACGATTGGTCTTGACCTTGGTCGGGTAGCACTGCAAGTAGTTCGATGAGCGAGCTCAGTGTGATGGTCAGCGCGACACTTCTCGCATTTGAGTGCTGACCTTGCTACACAATGCTAGGCTATCATTCCATCGTAATACAACAGTAGAACGCTTTGTGATCGCTTTTTACTTTCGCCTTGATGGATTGAAAAATTGAGGTTTTCGTATCGTTCACTAAGCTCATCCACCTAATAATCTATCTATACTAAACTATACTACGTTAACTCTAGGACTGGCGGCGGGAAACCGAGTTTTGCCACGCGAGACGTTTTCGACGCCGAGGAGCGGGATAAACGCGTACATTTGGACGCTCCTCAACGAGAAAGGATCGAATTTTCCGAATAAAAATACCCGCTACCCGAAAAAAAAGGGGCTTCCGGGTCAAAAAGTCGAAAATCACGAAAAAACACCGTTTTTTTGGCATTTTTGTACTCGCGGTTGCCGCGCCCAAAGTACGCTTTGCTCCCAAACGTCGACGGTACCGACGTGTTCGAAATAACTACCGGTACGAGTACCGTGAAGGGTTCCGGACCAACTTTCATACTTTGGCCGGGACGACGAAAAACATTTCAAATTTTGAAGCAAGAAAATTTTAGAAAAAACGGATATATTACTTGGAGCATTCCCAAAAAGTCGTTTGTTGTTTCAACGTGTACACAATAGAATAAACCGGCGGTCTATGGGAGCACATTTTTGAAAAAAAAATTCATTCTCTTTTTATGGGACATTGTTTGGATTTTCCGTTTCCAAATTTTTGGAAATTTTTGGATTTACGGTAGAGCCCCAAAGTTTGCCAATTACAAAAGCCAATGAATTGGGTAACAAGTTTTAAAAAAAATTGTCCCCACTTTCTTCTTCAGAATGCGCGAAAAAAATCCCAAAGCTGGACAATTTTGAAAATTTTACAGTGCAATTTAAAAAAATAAAAAAATCGCCTTCCCTTGGTTTGATTTCCGCTAACCGAGGCACATTAATGTAGAGGAATGATGAAGGTATTTTAATAAAATTAGTTTGAGAACCTTGGTTCGAACCCCGGATCAGTAGCTGCCTTCGAATACGATTCTGGACACTTTTTTACCGTTTGATTTTTCCTTTAAAATCGTAAAAAGTATGGTACACATTTTTTCTAAAATTAACGGATGGTTATCCGACCTAGATTGGACCTTTGCGATAATCGTGATACCAAACATGACCCATTTTGTAGCATTTGTATACACGTTATGGACCGACCAAAATAGTCGTGCGTGTCCGTTTTGGCTTCAAAAAATCATATTTTTGTTTTCTCACGGTTGCCGCGCCCAAAGTAGGCTTTGCATCCGAACACCGACGACACCGGCGCGTTCGAAATCTTTCAGGGTACAGGCACCGTCAAGGGTTTTAGGACCGTTACATTTCTTTGGCCGGGGCAATGATGAACATTTTGAAATGCGCGTAATTTCGAAAAAAGTTAAATTTGCTGTTTAAATAAAAAATGTTTAAAAAATCCTGAATTTTCAAATTCACTTACGGCGTGTGTAAAGTGCCCGTGCGGAGTTAACGCGGGGGGTCCAGACGGCAAAAATGTGTACCGTTTTCTTTTTTTCGGACATTGTTTGGATTTTCCATTTTCCATTTTCCATTTTTTTGAAATTTTGAGATGCGCGGTAGAGCCCCGAGGTTTGACAATTCCGAAAGCCAATGAAATAGCAAACGGGTTAAAACCAAAATTGCCCCGATATTTCTTTCCGATTGCGAGGGAAAAAATTGCAAAGTTGGAAATTTTTTAACATTTTGCAGTGCAACTTTAAAAGTTTAAAATTTTGGTTTTCCTCGGTTCGATTTGGAACGACAAGGGCTCGTTAATGTAGCGGAAGAATAAAGGAATGTAAATAAAATTGGTTTGAGAACCTGTGTTCGAACCCGGGTTAGGTGGAAGCCTTCGAGTTCGGTCCGGGACACTTTTTGATAGTTAAATTTTGCATTCAAGGTCACAAAAAGCACGGTAAATATTTTTTGTAAATTTCAAGAATTGTAAAAACCACTGTATCCGATCTTTACGGAAATTGTCATACCAAACATCACGTATTTGGCTACGTTTGAAGGGTAGACAGGGGGGGAGACAAGATTGCAATGCGTGTCCGGTTTTGCATAGAAAAATCAACATTCTTTTACACATGTTTTTTTTAATGACCTAAAACGGGCCCTATTTCGACTTTTATGTCCCTACCATGTTGGTCTCATTAATTTCTAACAAGATCAAACTTTCTAAAAAAAATTACTTTGACTCCTATTTCGAATGTCCTGAGCGCCAAAACGGAACTCAAACGTGGTTTGTAAAACCAAGGCCGATAAAAAACGTCATTTTTCGTATGCATGCAAATGAAAAACGTCATTTAACGGATATGCCTTCAACGATTCGATTTCCTTTGTTGACTTATAAAATACGTCGACGGTACCGACGTGTTAGAAATAACTACTGGTACGAGTAACGTGAAGGTTTCCGGACCAACTCCCATACTTTGGCCGGGACGACGAAAAACATTTCAAATTTTGAAGCAAGAAACTTTAGAAAAAACGGATACATTACTTGGAGCATTCCCAAAAAGTCGTTTAATGTTTCAACGTGTACACAATAGAATAAACCTCAGGTCAATTGGAGCACATTTTTGAAAAAAAATTTCATTCTCTTTTTATGGGACATTGTTTGGATTTTTCGGTTCCAAATTTTTGGAAATTTTTGGTTTACGGTAGTGCCCCAAAGTTTGCCAATTACGAAAGCCAATGAATTGGGTAACAAGTTTTTAAAAAAATTGTCCCCACTTTCTCTTTCAGAATGCACGAATAAAAATCCCAAAATTGGACAATTTTGAAAATCTTACAGTGCAATTTAAAAAAATTAAAAAATCACCTTCCCTTGGTTTGATTTCCGCTAACCAAGGCACATTAATGTACAGGAATGATGAAGGAATTTTAATAAAATTAGTTTGAGAACCTTGGTTCGAACCCCGGATCAGTAGATGCCTTTGAATACGATTC
The DNA here is from genome assembly GCA_024449915.1 of Sweltsa coloradensis. Lineage (NCBI taxonomy): Eukaryota > Metazoa > Arthropoda > Insecta > Plecoptera > Chloroperlidae > Sweltsa > Sweltsa coloradensis. The sequence continues at coordinate 15,682 of JAMZAV010004777.1, read as the reverse complement.
GGGATACTTTTTTACAGTTTGAGTTTTCATTTAAAATCGTGAAAAGTTTGGAAAAAATTTTTTTAAAAACGTGGTAAAAGGCCCTTTAAAAGTTCCCTTTGGGGACAAAACCAAATTTGACCCTTTTTTGGGGTTTTTTTCCCTTTAAAAAAAAAAAATTTGGTTTCCCCCTTTTTGGAAAAAAACCTTTTTTTTGTGAAATAAAAAAAATTTAAAGGGTACCCGGGGAAAAACTTTGACCTTTTTTGGTTATTTAAAAGGAAAATTGGATTTTTTTGGGAAACCAATTTCCCTTTTTCCCTTATTCCCAACATCCCAAAAGGAGTTGAAAGGGAGGGGAAAAATGCGGGTGCCGGTTTAAACCCACACGTTTAAAAAACCCAAAACCCTTTTAAAACGGGAAAACCGTAAATTATTTCCTTTGGGTTTAAAACAAATTTTATTTAATCGTTTTCCCCAAAAAAAAATTTAAATACAAGACGTAACCGTGGGAAGTTCTTATTGAAATTCTCCCCACTTAAAAATATGACATTTTGACCTGGGACCCAATTTACCGAACTTGATTCACTTGAAGAAATTATACAAATGGTACTTAAACAATGTTTGTTTCATAATAAACCCAATTAATACCACATTTTTAAAATAATTTTTTTGGGGGGAAATTCTTTTTTTGAATTGGAACCCCCAAACTTGACTCCACAAGAATCTATGACAATTTTGTACCCTTGAACCAATTTTTGATTGCACCCCAATTGTTGATTTTCCCCAAAACCTTGACATACAGTTATTATGCAATTTAAGGCCCCTGTGGGGACATTGCTTATTGACAACTGTGGATCCCCAACCTTGACTTACAAGTATCTAGAAAATTTTGTAGGTACCCTGTGGGGAACAATGCTTTGATTGCACCATACTGTGTGATTCCCCCAACCTTGACTACACAAATCTATGACAAGTATGGTACCTGTGGGGAACCAATTGCTTGTTTTTGCCCATACTGTTGTTTCCCCCACCTTTTGACTAACAATATCTATGACAATTGTGGGGTTTACCCTGTGGGGAACAATTGCTTGATTGCACCATACTGTGTGATTCCCCAACCTTGACTCACAAGTATCTATGACAATTGTTGGTACCTGGGGGGAAACACCAATTGCTTTGATTGCCCCAACTGTGTGATTCCCCAACTTGATACACAAGTCTATGACAATTGATGTCCCTGTGGGGAACCAATTGCTTTGTTTGGGCACCATACTGTGTGTTTCCCCCCAACCCTTGACTACACAAAGTATCTATGCAATTGTATGGTACCCTGTGGGGAACCAATTGCTTTGATTGCACCATACTGTTGATTCCCCAACCTTGACTACACAAGTATCTATGACAATTGTATTTCCCCTTGTGGGAACCAAATTGTTTTGTTGGCACCATCTGGTGATTCCCCAACCGGGACTACACAAGTATCTATGACAATTGTTGGTCCCTGTGGGGAAAACCCAATTGTTTGATTGCACCCATACTGTGTGATTCCCCAACCTGACAACAAGTATCTATGACAATTGTATGGTACCCTGTGGGAACCCTTGTTTTGATTGCACATCTGTGTGTTTCCCCCAACCTTGACTACACAAGTATCTATGACAATTGTATGGTACCCTGGGGGGAAACCAATTGCTTTGATTGCACCATACGTGTGATTCCCCAACCTTGACTAAAAAGTACTAGACAATTGTTGGTACCCTGTGGGAACCAATTGCTTTGATTGCACCAAATACTGTGTGATTCCCCGCCCAACCTTGACTACACAAGTATCTATGACAATTGTGTGGTCCTGTGGGGAACCAATTGCTTTGGATTGCCCCATACTGTGTGATTCCCCCAACCTTGACTACACAAGTATCTATGACATTGTATGGTCCCCGTGGGAAACCCAATTGTTGTTTGGCACCATACTGTGTGTTTCCCCCCATCCTTGACTATACAAGTATCTATGCCAATTGTAGGTACCTGTGGGGAACCAATTGCTTGATTGCACCATATTTGAATTCCCAACCTTGACTACCAAGTTCTATGACAATGTTGGGTTTCCCCTGGGGGAACCAATTGCTTTGATTGCACTACTGTGTATTCCCCAACCTTGACTAACAAGCCCCTTGACAATTGTAGGGTACCCTGGGGGGGAACCCAAATTGCTTTGATTGCACCATACGGGGTGACCCCCACCTTGACTACAAAAGTATTATGACAATTGTATGGTCCCCTGTGGGAACCCAATTGTTTTGATTGCACCTACTGTGTGATTCCCCCCCCCTTGATAACGTACTATGACAATTGTTGGGTACCCGGGGGGAAAAACCAATTGCTTTGATTGACCATACTGTGTGTTTCCCCCCAAACCCTTGACTCCCCAAAGATCTATGAAATTGTAGTACCTGTGGGGAACCAATTGTTTTGTTTGCACCATACTGTGTGTTTTAACCCCAAAAAATTTTTGGTTTTGGGGGGGTTCTTGACCCTACACCCCCAATACAACAATTTTTTGTATGGTACCCTGTGGGGAACCAATTGCTTGATTGCACCATACTGGTGTTTCCCCCCAACCTTTGACTACAAAGTATCTTACAATTGAGGACCCTGTGGGAACCAATTGCTTTGTTTGCACCTACTGTGTGATTCCCCAACCCTTGACAAAACCCAAGTATCTATGAAATTGTGTGGTACCCTGTGGGGAACCAAATTGCTTGATTCCCCATACTGTGTTTCCCCCCAACCTTGACTACAAAATATCTATGAAATTTGTAGGTACCCTGGGGGAACCATTGCTTTGATTGCACCATACTGTGTGATTCCCCACCCTTGATATACAAGTTTTATGCCAATTTTGTGGTACCCTGGGGACCCAATTGCTGGATTGCCCCTTTTATTGCCCCATGTAAAGAATAAAAAGGGCAAAAATTGAAGAAACGTCGTCGAGAAATGGGTGAGAAAACACTACAGCACCACTATAAAAATGTATAATATTCTTTTTTTGGCATGCCACCTGAAATCAAATGAGGGTACGAATGTAAAGCAAGGGAAATTAAAAATATTTTAGGAGGTTTTAAAGTACGTGCGTTCAATTTTTTTTTTTCCCTTTGGGAGCATTGGAACGTCTGGTCCCTGGATAATAAATATATTTTATTTTAAATGCCTCTTCAATATAATTACAAAAAGTAAAAAAAAATTTCTTTATAAATCACATTGGACCATTTCAAATGGAAATTATTTTTTATTTTGAAAAAATGTTACTGGGGTAGGCCTAGGCCTACCTATTCTAATTTCTTGGAGCAAAAATTTCATTTTTTTGTAGGCCTACTATGCCTTTTTTGCAATAGTTTTTAATTTTTTTAAATTTTCCCAACATATTAGATTGGGCGGGCAACACTGATTATGTCTCTTAAATCTTTTTTAAAGACAACATTCGTAACAGGATAAAAGACTTCCCAAAAGTCTTTTCCCAAAAATGCCATAATAAAGTGTTTTTTTTTAAAACCGTAGTATGAATCTTGATAAGACCATGATCTGGTGGATAGGATGGAGGAAAAACGACAACAAGGAGAAATAACAAATATTTAAAAATGCCTGTTAAGAACCAAAACAACACCAAATGAGGGGCCATCGATCTTCGCCTCCCTCCATGTACAACCACACAAAAATTGGTTTGGGTAAGTGAAAAAAATTCCCAATAATTCTGTAGCTGTTGCCAAATGTGGCATGGTTTTTCCCATTTTAGCAGGGTTTTATATTTAGATCCAAAATAAAGCAGGTCCCAAAGTTTAAAATAAAAAATTTACGCTCAAAAATTATTTAAATTGTAGAGATATGTAGTGGGTCTAAAGGATTTGATGTGTTGGGGGGTTAAAAAAAAAAAAACACCAATTAAAAATACCTAATGTATAAAATAGGGGATTGCGCGCGCCCTAATTTTAAAAAATTTAAAGCCATTAAAATGAAAAATTTTTACCGCGGGCGATGAACATCAGCCTGTGCGCAGTTACTGGCGAGACCATGATACATCGCATGGAGAACAAGGCGAAGAACATGATCGCGTACAACGCCGTACAGCACGAGGTAAGATACCTGTTACTCTGTGTTTTGTAGGTAACAACAGATTGCCCATGCATACAAAAAAAAATACAATAGGCCCCAAGACCATGTACAATTGATTATAAACAAATGCACACTACTTATGGTTTATTTTGTGAAAATGGAAAAACACTCTTTTAAAAATCAGCGTCAGTGCCAGGCTTTTAGTTAATTGATCTTCATTAAAGGGGCTCAAGAATGATAAATTTTTTCTCACACCCCGGGGGTGAATACAAACCAAACCGGCAAGGGCAGGGCATTTACTCCGTACGGAGTAATGACGAAGGACGGATGACGAAAAAACGCCGTGCGGCACAAGAAATATCCATTACTATGTATATTGTAGTCAGCTACAAGAGGCCATGCATTCATACAAATTAAAAAAAGTCAACGTTGGCCCAATGGATCAATAAAAAATTGCCGCACTATCAAAGGTTTCCATTTTTCCAAAATTCCCCCCATTGCACGATTGCCTATGATTGATAGGGGCCCCCTGTTGGATTTAAAAAGAGTTTGTTTGGCGTTGGGGGAACCCAAAAATATTGAAAAAACAATTGTTTATAATATGCCCGGCCTACTGGTGAAAAAAAAAAATGGAAAATACGATAGTTTGGCGTTGGGTTTAACCCCCAAAATATTGAAATAAAATTGTTTATAATAGCCTAGCCTTTGGGGAAAAAAAAAAAAGGAAAAACGATAAATTTTAAAAAAATGCCTAGGGCCAGGCCCCACTTTTAGGTAGGTTTGTGGTTTTCTAAAAAATATTTAAAGCTCTGTGCAAAAGAGAGTCAGTAAAGTGAACAATTTTTTTCTCACAGGTGTGGTGGTGGGTATCAAAAATGCACACGGTGAAAATGAACAGCATCACGGAAGCCGTAGACAGAGATGCCCCAGGGAAACGAAGGACAGGACGACAAACCATGCGTCAAAAGTAAGAAGTATTACTCTGTATTTTTTAGCAGCAAAATGTAGGGAGTACATTCTAATTTAAATGGCAAAGGTTTGCGGCTATGGGCCCATTTTATTACAATAACGTTTGCTTTTGCTTTATATGGTTGCATTTGTCTGTTCAACGCTAACAATAATTATTGTTTACAGGAACCTCCGTTCGCCGTCAGGGACAAGAAGGATATGAGTCGGCGCATGACCTTCATGACGAAGAACGTGAGGGGATACAACGCCCCGGGGGGCACGAGGTAGATATCTATTACAAAGTGTTTTTTCGGGAATAACAGGAGGCCATGCTACAAAAAAAAATGCAAAGTTTTCGACCGCTGGCCTAGCCATAACAAAATAAACTTTTTTTATTATTCTTTACAGAACCTCAGAAGAAAGGGGGGCGTACAACGCCCGGGGAAACCCCCGTTCGCCGCGGGGGGAAGAAGGGAAAATTTTCGCGCATGGTTTTGCGAAGAAAGGAGGGGTTTTCAACGCCGGGCGGGACGAGGGAAAATATCTATTACACTGTGTTTGTTCGGCAAAACAGGGGAGGAAAGCTCAAATGAAAATGTCAAAGGCTTTCGACCGCTGGCCCAGGCCCTAAAAAAATAATCTTAATTTATTTTTCTTTGCAGAAAAAATCCGTGGAGGGGGCAGTGTCATGGGCTCGGGGCTGGGCGTTCGTGGAAGAGCACCTAGTATGAAAAAATTTTTCCGTGTTCAACAAGGCAGAAAAAAAGCAAAAAAGAAAACATTTTTAGTAGGCCCATTGGTCAATTGAGTTTTTTGGAGGGCCCACTGCACTATTGACGTCGGGGCTATAAAAACTTTATTTAAATTAAGAAAAACTGTCGATAGTTGGGAAAAAATCAAAGCCATTTCGGTTTGTTGGGTTTCTTTCACAAAAAAAGTAGGGCTATTAAATTTGTTTTTTTTTTTTTGCAGCGAGCTACGGAAAGGGCCGCCAAGTCTTTGTATGGGACAGACGGTAAGTGCACCCGTCTTTATCACAGTCCTTTCCTTCATAAAATGAACTTTGACAGCCATGCAATACTACTTACATTTAGGCTATATATTTTTTTCACTATTTTGGTTATGCCCAAATAGGCCTGTGTGCCACCACAATTGAACCTTCATTAGACCCGTAATGATTTCTATACTTTCTGCAGTGGGCGGTTCAAAAATCATGGTTGGGAAAAACCCAAACGCGTTACCCCCGAAGGGGGGGGGAAAGGGGGAACAAACGTCTGTGGGGGCGGTTTTGGGGGCCTACGCCAGCGCCACGGCGCAGCCGTAACTCGAGGAGGGGAAAAAAGACGAAAAAAAAAAAAAATAAAACCATAAAACCCAGCCCTAAAGGCCTACACCAACTTCCATCGACTACAGTCGCTTCGCAAACTTCTTTCCCAGCATCAACATTCGGTGTGTCAGGAAATAATTATTATGTGTATAATTATCCCAAGTAGGCCTAGCTTACACCCAAATTACAAAATTTGGGAAAATGTAGTTTTTTTTATTTTTTTATCAGCTCCAACATTGATTATACCTACCAATATGTGCCCCCGCAAACATTATCCCGAGTAGCTTACTACCATTATGTTAAAAGTTTGGAAAATGTTTGTTTTTATTTGCTTTATTAATGTTTTTTATTTTCTTTATTGATCTCTATATGCTATAAATGTGAAAATCCATCTTTTACCAGTATTATACCATGTAGTAGGCCTTGCCTAGGCTACATTTGGGGTATGCCCCTACCTATTTTCTATAACTATATGAAGTAGCCTAGGCCTAGGCATAGCCCTACTCCTTCCTACATTAAAAAATGATTGGGAAATGCGTTGTTGATTTCCTGTAGCCTATTGTATTATACCAGGCAATATTAATATGCGATAAATGGGAATCTATTATTTTCAATTATTCTGCCGTCGTGTAGTAGGCTAGTCTAGGTCTATAAGGTGTAACCCTACCAATATTCCTCTGCGGTTCACCTCCCTACGTTGCCTATAATTTAGATTTATTGTTTAGGGCTAGTTTCTTTTAATTTCTTTAATATTTTGGCCTGGTTTAGGCCTATAGGCATAGGCCTTGACCACAGGACTGTATGGTGTTTGTCTAGGGCCAACGCGTAGGCTAGGGCCCATCCACAGGCCTAGGCCCCTAGGCCTACCCTACCCTAGGGCATAGGCTAGATAGATAGATAGATAGATAGATAGATAGATAGATAGATAGATTTATTTGCATAATGTCAGACTCCTCCCATGTAACCATAGGCCAGATTATATATTATTATGTCAATAGACTTTTTGCAAGTCGTTTGGTTAATTGAAATTTGTTTATGTGTTGTTGTTTTTCATTTTACTAGGCTAGGCATACCAGTGGTAGGCCTAGGCTACCCTACCCTTTTCTCTTATTATGTCCCTTGCGCTACCTAGGCCTAGGCCTAGCCTAGACCTAGGACTAGGACCTTAGCTAGGGGGGTAGGCCTAGGCCCCAGGTATAGAAGTGCTGGTGTTTGATAAGGCGTCTTACGGATTTTAGGCCTAGGCCTTTTCTATGGATTGTATGTGCAAATAAATATTGAGCAGTACAGACTCTAAACCCAATCGCACGTACGCCTTTAATAAACAGAGTCTAGGCGCTTTCAATAATATTATGTGGAAAGTAGGTTAGCCCCCTAGGCCACAAACCTAGGCCTAGGTTAGGCAGGCCCAAAACTAGCCAAAACTGACAGTTACACAACAACAATGGTAGCGAGGTGTAGCCAACAGCGAAAAATAAACTTAACTAATTTTTACGTCATTGCGTAGGTGCATAAGAGGCCAACCGTACCAAAAGGATAGGTCCAAGTAAAATTGAATTGTTTTATATCAAAGATTATCAATCTTTGTTTGTATTACGATGTACGGCGGCGGGCGGCCTGTTGTAAGGACAAGCAAAATAAAAAAACAGATTTTCAACGTTGGCGAAAGTGGTTTGCTGCCCTTAACGGGCCGTGGGTGACTTTACACAAGGCCGTGACAGATGCGATGCGTCGTAGTACTAGTAGGCTCAACAAGTTGTCTTTCATCGCCTGTGTTTTTTTTGGCATTGGGGTGAACGACAAACTCGATACTATAAGTATTACATTTCTACATGTCACCGGTAATTTTTGTCCGGTCGTTCCTACAAAGAATGTAGTATAGAATTACCTTCAAGGTAAGTACTTCACATTATTCACACTAGCCCTATGTCATTACTTTGTACGCTTTATGAAGTCTGTCACCTGGCCTGGTCTCATGGTGTCACAGTCGTTACACAATATGTAAATAACCTAGGCCCTACACCACGGAGTTGGATAGGCCTACACAAAACCTAGACGTTACCTAATGTATGTATCTAACCTAAATGGATGCTAATAAAACTGGAATGGACTGAACCCCTAGGCCTCGCTAGGCCTAGCCTAGGTCTAGGACCCTACCACTTTCTTTAATCAGACACATTTATGTTTACGCCAAAGGTTTGTGGTCTTTTGGAGGCCTAGGCTAACTATTATGTATTAAGTAGGCCTAGGCCTGTGCAATGACACTTCGGAAAAAAAAAGTTAATAGCTATTGCCCTAGGTCTTGCCTATTACCAATAGGGTAGGGCCTAGGCCTAGCTAGGCTGAATTTTTCGTTTGGGACCACTCTACTGTTTTGCCTAGGGCTACAAAATGTGTAACCAATGCAATACACTTAAAAAAAAGAATGGGTGCACAGAATGTTCATGTTTATCAATAGGGTAGTCGGGGCCACTTTTTCGGTTGGGACCACTCGACTGTTCTAAAGTAGGGGGGGGGGGGGCGCGAACCACGTATGTTTTAATATTAATAACATTGTAAAACATACGCGCTTTATGCCCCACCACCACCCTCTAACAAACTTTCCCACTCCCAAGACAGTTGGGTGGTCCCAAACAAAAAATTCACCACCATAGTGCTAGGTCTAGACTACCTAGGCCTACACTAGGCCTCCGTGGGATATATGCTAGGCCTACAGTAATAATGCCGTATACTGCCACGTTACAAGTAACACACAAAAACAAACTACTCTGTAATACAGGTGTAGGCATACAAAACACATCAATTTCTTTTTATGAAAAGTAGCATTGTTGGCGGGGGTTTGGGAAGACAAAGCGCCTTGACGAAGTTGGTAGCATTCCGACACTTTTACTTCTTTTGTGTTACCGGTAGGGCCTACTACTTTTTGTGCAATAGCATTTTAGCATGTGAGTGCCAAATGAATTGTTAGTCTCTATTTGTCTGTTTTTGTAAATTTATTTTCATCCCTCCAGAATATATTCCCCAAATATAGTGGAGTCACAAAAGTGAATTAATAAATTTGGGTTGCACAAGGTCAATTGACCGGTCAAGTGACTGGTGAAATACTTTTTGTCAATTGACTTAAAGATAACATGTGTAGGCCTATATTTCTTTTAAAACTTAAATTTTTTTAAATTTTTATAGCCTATTTGAATTTTAATTGTTATGTAAACAATAACATTTCTTTGTTCTTTATCTATTATAAATGTTTTAATTACGGTACCGGTTGGTTAGTTTTTTATTCCAATTATTATTTATTACTTAGTTTTTTTTATAAACTAGGCCTATCCCTATAGGCCTAATAGACAAATTAAATATAATACCTTCTGGGAGTGGCTTCGTGACTATTACCTAGTGCTAAATTTGAATAAAACTTAAATTATGCTTATAAGTAAGAAAAAAGAAGCAGCAAATCAACCAATACATCTGGAGGCAAGTGATGAGCATAACACAGTAATTGAACAGGTCAATGACATTAAAGTTTTAGGAATAACAATAGACGAGCACTTGAACTGGGGTATGCAATGTGATTCAGTATCTAAGAAATTAAGTGGAAGTTTATTTGTTCTAAGAAAGATAAAAATCTGGAATAATAAGGACTTGATGTTCACAGCATACCATGCTCTAATAGAATAGAATCTTAGTTATTGGATTTTGTACTGGGGATGGTCAAACAAGGAAAATGTAAGAAGAATTTTCTCGCAACAAAAGAGAGCAATAAGGCTGATATGTAACTTAGGTAGTCAGGAGACGTGCAGAGGACAATATCTAGCGCTGGGATTACTAACTCTCCAAAGTCTGTACTGTACTTCTTTAAAGCAATAACCTTTGTGAAATTACATAGGCCCTAAGTTGCAAATGTTTAGAAATAAGGATTTGCATCATCATAACACCAGAAGAAAATATGAACATGTGTTTGCTCTTAACCTGCAATCTTTTAACTATGGAAATGCTTAAGTCCCGCCACGTTGTTGGATGAGCGAAATTGGTGCATTGAGCTGCCATGTGTTATGCGGATTTTCTGTTGTTCTGTGAAAAAAGCATAACTTTGTTGAAGATTCTTTTTGAATTAAATGAAATGAAATAAAAAATTAACTTAAATTTTTTTAATTAATCGTAATTTAAAAAAAGGAAAAAATCGTAATATTTTAATTTTCATAAGAAATAATTATTCGATTGCGCAAAAAATTTACATTAATATATAAATTTGTAAAATTAATGCTCTGTGAAAAAAAAAATTATCGGATAAAGCATGTAAGTGTTACAAGACAAAGAAATTACAAAAATCGTAACATTGAGATTTTAATTACAAATAATTTTTCAATTACGTTTAAATTTCACACGAATATATCAATTCATGAAAGATCATATTTAAAAAAAACAACATTACAATCGGATAAAGCATGTAGGTGTTATAAGTCGAAGAAATTGTTAAAAAATTGTAAAATTGCGATTTTCATGGGAAATAATTTTTCGATTGCGCTCAAAAACGTGGCGGTTATTACTTCTGAGATTTCAAAGGCCTCCATAAAATTTCATCGCAATCGGAGTATCGGTTTAGCCGGAATCGTGTTAACAGACAGACAAAAATACAGAAAAAAAATATATACATTCCGGATTTTTTTATCCAGTGTAGTGAAATGGAATCTTCGTTTCGCACCCTACGCTCATCCAAAAAGGGGACAACATTTGCAGGGGCAACTTTTTTCAATGCTCTTCGAATGAATGTTAAGACTATCACTTTTAAGAGGAGACTGCATGCATTCTTAATTGGAAAAGAATTTTACTCTGTCGACAAAATGTTGGCAAATGCTGAGAACCATTGGGATAACTAACTTTTATATGTAGGCCTATATATATAAATAAAAATATAATAGGAATTTTACTACAGGTGGACAAACTTAAAAAAAAAATTGTAGGCCAAGGCTACCGGTACTCTAAATGAGTTGAGCGTGTTTTATATAGGCCTACATATCTAATGTCTTTTGTTATTGATTTTGTTTTGTATAGGCCTATTATGCTATTTTTAAACATTCAAACATTTTTTTTTTTTTACGTGTACCAGACAATGTTTTTGTAATAATTGCACAAATAACAAATAAAATGAAAAATTTAAAGAAAAATGGGGAAGCTGAAGCTGAATCGGAGGAAGGGACTGATGACAGCATCGAGGGTGATGATGACGATGGTAATATGCCAATTAATATGCTTTCAACAAGCCTTTAAAAAAAATTGTCAACCCAACATAAAAAAAATAGGCTACTAATTGTTTCATAAAAAAAAATTTATCATTTTTTTCATTTGACCGTCAATTGACCACATTTCAATTTAACCAGTGAAATACCATCCCTAGAATTAATGTTAATTTGCAACAATTAAGATTATTTCCAATATCTTTAATGGAATGCCTACCGGTACACTAGCACGGGTACTTGCCTCGCAAAATGTTTTTGTTAACTTCAGTACCGGTTACCCTTGGCCTTGGAATTACTTTGATCAATTGATGAAACACTTTTTTAGATGGTCGACTGGAAAAAACTGAGGAAGGAGCGGCAGGAGAAAAAGGCAGCCACACGTCTATTACAGCAAGCGGGGCCGCCACCGCCTACCCTCCAGGCCACTGTCAAGGCTACGACAAAGAGGAAGGTGTGCTATCCCGTAGAGGTGGACACTCCCCGTCGGAGTGGCCGAATCGCAGCCATCGCAGATACTGCATCCATGTCGGGGGAAAGCTCCGTTGCACACACACAGACAAAATTGAGGAGGGTGGCTGGGGAAGTTCCATACAGTAGAGCACAGAGTAACCGCAAACCGCCGATAGCTGCTGCAGAAGCATCATCTAGTCCAAAGTACGGTATGGGCTTACGTCACATGGGGATAGCATCCGCAGGTGTTACTGCAACACTTCGTAGGCGCTCAAGGCTTTCCTCTGTGGACAGCCACATCTCCTGTGACATCAGTGAAGAGCAGCCGCTTGTGGTACAGGTTGGATCTGGTGGAAGCTCGTTATCTGACTTCACGGCCAATCATGAGGAGCCTACCCACGACAGCTTCTGCATGTCTCTTGAGGACCTGGACAATCAATACCAGCGCTTAACTGTGCCAGGTGATGGGAACTGCCTATACAGATGTCTCAGTCACTTTCTCGTTGGCAATCAGGGACAACATGCACGCATGCGGAAGGAAGTGGTAGACTATGTGTGTCGCTACTGGGAGGACTACTACATTCAGCGTCTGGATGTTGATCAGCACCAGTATCGCGAAGAGATGACAAGGGACTCTGCGTATGGATCAGAGCTAGAAGCCACAGCATTTGCTCGTATGTACAAACTCAACATCATGATCCACAGGCTAGTGGATCCGGTGACTGTACGGTGGAACCGCGTACACATACACGAGGGAGGACAGGCCATGTTCCACCACATGCTGTTCTCTGGGATGGATATGGGACACCACATGGATGGGCATTACACAGTGCTGGTTGCAAAAAACGAAGTCCCACCACACCTGGGGCCAAGCATGCAAATTGATGGAGCGCGTAGAGATGCATCGTCCTGCTCCGGGCATTCGTCTAAATCTGGAGATGGTAGGAGCAAAACCTCTTCTACGTACTCTCTACCAATGCGACGGGTGGTGCCACCCAGGAATAAACAAAGTCCTTTTGCAAAACATACAAGCGATTCCCTGAGGAAAAAGCGTAACCGTATAAGAGCTGCAGCACAGAAAAACACTTCGGTTACATCCGACAGGAACGGTGAGCATTTTTCTATGTTCTTTCTATGTTTCATCTACCTTAGTCTCGTACATTGTGTAACTTTGAACGGAATATCTACTTAATTAGCATGGGACATTGTATTTGGGTAGGACCTAGCTATTAAAAGCCCTTTTCACATACAATGTTTCGTAGCACTATCGCAATGTTCGTACGCGTTAGTATTGTATCTTTGTCACATCGAATTTTTTAATGTTGTGTAGGTAGCTCTGCAAGCATTGATTTGGCCATTTTCATGCAGCGACTTGTGTTACATTTCTATTTACTATTCATGTCATTGCAAGAGTAATTTTTTTTCACCCTACTATAGCATGTTTTTTTTCCGCCATTCCCCTGCAGGGTATGGTGGCAGTGCCGCAGCTGGGGATAATCCACCCGAGGGTCCGGAACCTCAGGATCTCGTCTTCCTGCAGCCGGTCGTGAGGCCGCGTGTACAAAACCGTCGCCTACCGACAACCTACAAGTGTGCGGTGGGGCTCTTAGGAGAGGACGTAGAGGTATTCACTTGTGGATTGCTAGTGGCCAGGTGTCCAGTATCTCACTGCGGTGCGCTGCACTTCGAGGGTGAGAAGAAGAACACACAAGGTAGGTACGGTACATGTTGCACCCTGGGCAAGGTGGCATTGGAGCCGCTGAAGGAGTGTCCGGAACTACTGCATGCTCTGCTGACGGAGGATGATCCCGCTGGTAACAGTAGGCACTTCCTCAAAAACATCCGGCGGTACAATGCTGCCTTTCAATTTGCCAGCTTCAATGCTGACAACATCGTAGCGTTAGGCGCTGGTGGGCCAACCTGCTTCAAGATACAAGGAAACGTTTACCATCGGGTGCGTTGTGAAACCCCCTACCTGGAAAACCAAGGAAACATAACCAAATCTACTTCGTGGACTCTGATAGGGCTACCGACTGCAGAATGGCGATGGAGCCGCAGTGCAGGGAGAATATACTGCGATGCCTTGAAGTAGTCATTAGAGAGGTAAATCCTTTCTGTGAGTCTTACCTCATGATGAAGGATGTCATGGAAAGTGAGCAGGCACAAGCAGACGCGGAAGGTAGACCTCCTACGGAGGTAATACTAAACCTGGTCGTAGATGTAAATACCAACCTGCGAACTAGCAACCTGCCTACAAGCGCCAGCGAGATAGCCGTGGTGTTCTTTGGTAACGATCCGCCGTTCAAAATAGATGTTCAGTGCCACTCTATTAGTGGCTATCCCAGGGAAGTCAGGAAATTGAGTGGGCTTGTGGACCCAATGGTCTATCCACTGTTGTTTCCTCGCGGTGACTTTGGTTTCCGCCTGGGACTCAAACACCATCCAAACTATTGTACCGCAAGGAACAATTCGGTAACGATGCGCCAATTCTACAAGTTCCGCATTGCGAAAAGGGACGACTTCAGTATCATACACTCATCTGGGACCCTTTTCCAACAGTACATTGTGAATGCGTGGATAAAGACCGAGGGTAATGAACTAAACTGGATCAGGTATAACCAGAACAAGCTGCGTCGCGATACATACGTAGGGCTGAGTGACCACATTGCCCGTACGGCTGAGAGTCAAGGAGCGGCTGTCGGAATGATAACGGTGATTCCAGCAACCCACGTCAACTCTCCGCGGTTTTTCGCACAAAACTGCCAGGATGCGATGACGACAATGCTCAAAAATGGACTACCCGACTACATGATAACGCTGACCGCCAATGCGTCTTGGCCAGAAATAAAGGGGAACCTGAGACGGGGGGAATCGGCCAACAACAGGCCTGACCTTACCGTGCCGGTGTTCCAAACAAAACTCGAGGCACTCATCGACGACCTCATGGTAAAGAAGGTGCTGGGACACGTCGTTAACTATGTATATGCGATTGAGTTTCAGAAACGCGGACTCCCTCATGCTCACATTGTGGTTACTATGGGTGAGGGTGACAAACCGCGTACTGGGGATGACCTGGATATGAGAATTAGGGCCGATATTCCGGATCCCGTTTCCGAACCAAGGCTTTACAAGATAGTCACCAAGAAAATGATACATAACAAGTGTTCCGCACTGTGCTGGAAGCCTGGCACCAGTGACTGCTCGAAGGGGTTCCCAAAACCATATGCTAAGGAGACCATCTTCAATGTACGTGGGAGGGCGGTTCACAAGCGGACGCCTGTGGCGGAGGGTGGTCACTCCTTCCTCAAGGGGAGCCAACTCTACACGGACGCAGACGTGGTTCCGTACAGCCCGTACCTACTCATGAGACAGGATGCCCACATAAATGTAGAAGCATGCGTGAGCGAACGTTGCTTCATGTACATATGCCAGTACATTACCAAAGGCAATGCAACCGCAAATGTGCTCTTCCGGGAGGTTGCGGACAATGCGGGCCAGGCGGTGTACAACCACGACGAGGTTAAGACGTACGAGACGTACCGATACGTGAGCCCACCAGAGGCTGTGTACCGGCTGTACGAGTATCCAATGTTTGTTAACACTGATACTGTGTACAGGCTGCCCCTGCACCTCG